>JAGGAV010015778.1:0-21489 GCA_017657295.1 Termitomyces sp. DKA64
GAGTTGGGGGGTGGGGGGTTGGGGTTGGGGGTTGGGGTTTGTTTTTTTTTGAGGGGGGGGGGGGGGGTTGCCATGGGGTTTTTTTTTTTTTTTTTTTTTTTTTTTTTTTTTTTTGCGGCTGTGTTGTTTAATTTAAAATTGGGATTTAGAGGATGCGTTTTTTTTTTTTTTTTTGGTTGGGGTTGGTTGGTTGAGCGCTTGATTTGGATCTGGGATCTGAGATTATATGTTATGAATCGGGCGAGGGTGTGTGTGTGTGTGTGTGTGTGTGATGCATAATGAAGGGATGGATGGATGGATGGGATGGATGGATATGTGGCTTCTTGAATCATTGAGCAAGTCGTGGAATATGAAGCTTGAAGCTTGTGAGATTAGATTAGGGGGTTACGGCTGAGCGGTGGGTGCCATGTGGACCGTGATATGATGCTTATTGCGCACGGATGTGTGTGTGTATATGGATAGGGCTGTGGGCCTGGTGATTCGGGTACGGGTGCTGCGGGCTTTGGTTTGCTTACAAGGACAAGGACAAGGACAAGGACCGCTTCCCCTCGCTGGATGCGTTCTATCGCGATATGTATGTATGTATACCCTACCCCTAAAGCGTTTCATTTACGAATATGGATGTTAATGGACTGGGTGGATTCATGGTATGGTATGTAGTAGGAGCCTATATGTATCCCCTCCCCTACTCCTAGTATTGTGTATTGTATGATCGGACGCTGGAATGCAAAGCCAAAGCCAAGCCAAAGCCGCTGGGGAACTTCTTGGCTGGTTGCGTTACTCGCTCGATCAGGTACTGGACTGGTCGGGGTGTTTCTGGAGAACTGGGTGACAGGGTTGATTGATTGTTGACACAGAAGATTCCATCATGATCATTATACCTGGGATCCTTCATGGTCATTGTTCTTTCGACACATGCGATCCTTGGGATATTTTTATTCATTAGTACAGTCAGATATGAATGTGTGAATTTGTGTAATTTTGGTCTCTGTATACGGATGTGATGTCGGGATGAGTCAGTCGTGTTGTGTATTGATGTCGGTCGTGGTGAGGGGGGCATGTCCGGGTTTTGAAGATGAGCCCTTGAGGTCTGGAACCTGGAAGCCAAGAGGACTCGGCGTGTCTTGGCGGCTGTGCAGCTGTGCAGCCATGGCACACACCGTCACCGCGGTGAAGTGATTTAATAAGAAAGATCGGTCAGGGGGAGGGCGCTGTAGCCGGGATATTGTTAGTGAGCGGAGTCATTTACTTTAGATGGCTGTTAGGAGGTACGGAAGTGCTCCTCGAAGGAAGTAATACAGATTGAGCTATTCAGCCTGGAATTGGCGAGGTGATTTCCGGAATGGGTTGGTAGGTGTCAGGAGTGTGGTTAACCTGTTCTGGTGCGGTCAGCTTGCAAGTTCCGAATCCGTGTACACTGTCCGCAAGTCTTGGATCGCACCGAATCGTTTTTCGCAGTACTCGACAAGTCAGAGATGAGTCCGGGTCTGCAAGGGTTTGATGAAACTATGGGAGGGAAGTTGGTTTGAGCCGAACGAGTCCTTTTCTTATGAAAACGTAATCTCTCCTGGAGGGGTACAATAGCGAGGACAAGCAACGACTTTCCACGTCCGCTGTTTCGCGAATGCAACATCATCCTGCATGTACATACTCCCCGACAACATCCAGCTACCCGCTTGAGACCACACCAAGCATATCTTGAATCCCACACATAACACGGACCACGATTCCCAAGGACATCCGGTGTCCTCGCGTATTAATTGAGTTGCCCTCGCAAGACGGCAGGTCTTGGGAATATCGTACATCTGACCTTCGAATTCCTGAGTTTGGAGTCAAAAGTTCCTTTTGCCGCCCTAGACCTGTGATTCGTTTCATCCACCAGAGCAATGGAAGCTTTTATACTCGGATAGACAAAGGGTCCCTGTTCTTGTATGTATTCAAAGTCGGCACGGTAAGGTTGCCGTATGGAATTGGATAAATGAAGAAGGTATTTTTGGTGTGTGTGTATGTACGTACCACAGGTCTAAGGATGGGTCGGCGGAGAGTAAGCGAAGAAGTGCTTGAGCATATTTTTGAGTCGTTTCGTTGGGTATTGATTAAAGGACCAAACAGAAAGAACACGTAGTTGAAATTAGATATGGTCTCATTGAAAAACGCCGGTCCGTTGATTAATTCATGTTAAGTGAGCTGACGAAGGGACCGAGAGCCTGTGAGTTCTCGAGGGAAGGGACCGGTAGGAACAGGCTAAGCAGCTCCAAGACCAAGGAACACGGTCAGAAGTCAAGAAAAAAGTCAAAGAAGTCCGCGATAGGGTTACACTCATGTCGTGTTGAAACCTTATAACGATAGAGACCGTAAACGCTCAAGTTCGCGTGGCAATGAACATCAACAGCTGTGGTGTGCACTCCTGGGATTGAAACAGGATTACGTCGCTCCATCGCTCCAATTCCGAGATCAAGAACGCCCGTGTCTCAAACAAGTTTCATCTCCGTTCGACTTGCGTCTGTCTATGAAGAAAGCATTGACTCAGCAAGATGTCTGGCGCCGGGAGAATGCAGGATAACACAGAAATTCGAGTACGGCAGTTCAGTCCAGGAGCTGCAAGAGATTTTGAAGCCTCTAGAGTTTCACTGAGTCTTGGCGGTCCGAGTCGGGGCCGGTCCGCCTTCTGTCCATACTGACTCCTGCCATGAAAAATTCTACAAGACTGAGATCTGCAGACTACATATGTATAATCACCCATACTTGGAACTCAAGTCCGAGATCTCGGAGGTTCCCACTCGTCATTCGCCCCCTGCAATAGAAATCACATAGACTCGTCATTAAAATTGACCAGGACCAAGGATTGGATTACCTGCCCAACGTGACGGGGTAGACCTAGGTAAACAGGATTGAGATCCGAACGTGAATTTCTTGAATGAGCCATAAGAGAACTACACCCCAACGGTGCGTTCCTGGCTTTTGTCAATAAGTAATTTCTAGTAGCCCTGGCTGTGTTGCTCTTTCTTTGAAAAGGCTGACGCACCTATAGCTGTACCTCAAACCATGTTTCCTGTCATCAAATATACAGATTGCGAAGGCTTTGTAAAGACAGGCGAGGGACTATTGCTTCACGTATGGCCTGATGATTTGGTAGTGTGCCACCTGCCAAGCAATTTGTTTTGGAAACATCCTGATAGCATGACATTTCTCCTGATAGCATGACATTTCAAACAACTGGCTGGGAAATGAAAGTCCGGACCTTGGACACCTCTACATATATCAAGGGAACGAGGACACTTGATCCGTTCAGATGTTATTCTGGAATTCATCGTATGTTGTGGTGGAAGGACATCTGGATATGGTCATATGACAGAAGTGGTCGAAATCCATTTGTAGCCTTTGTGTCATTAGACCAGAGACTCACTATAGCTAGTAGGCCATGGTATCGATACGAGAATGGCACAGGACGTTGCCACGTCGACAAGAGTAGTATGCATCTTTTGCACGGTGAAGGACAGCGGATGTGAAATTAAACAACCTACAGTACAAAGTCATTTCAATTAACAGAAATGCATATTCAGGATCAGTTGAAGTGTTAAGGTTAAGCAGAACGTTCTAGAGAAGTCCGAGGGACAAGTTCAGCCAAAACCCGGACGTTGCCGCCAAGGCGAAGCCTCCGAAAATCAACAACTTCAAAGCTGCTCTGGAATCACTTCACCTCTGAGTGCCAACACAAAATCCTATGCAATTACGTAGCCTCCATCCCAGGCCGCCGTCTCCATTTTTGCGCGATTTTTGCTGGTTCTCTCCGTCCTGATCGTGTTAGTGAAGCACTCCAGTCGACAACGTCATAGGATCATATGATGCTCAAATGGTCCTGGAAAACACATTATGACGTAGCTGGCGTGTTCTCATGTTTGCGGCTACGCTTCTTGAAAGGATAAAATTGTCAAGATGAGCTAATCGCTCACCTGCGGTCCGATAAAAACCAGATGGGGCGATGGCAAGCAGCTCTATCTCCCTCCAATGCTGCAGAAGCTTTTTCGAATGTTATTTTTCTTTCTGCAGTTGGACAACCTTTGACTTTCGCCGCGGTTCACCGGATTTTAATCGGCGTCGTTTTGAGTACCACTGTCCAGATATCTACACCTCCGGAATCACCCAAGTTGTACCTACCAAGACCTTTTCAATTAGTTCCTGATCCTCCCTGGGCTACCATCCTCCTCAGACTTCTTTGTCACTTTTTAAACTTCACCGGCTATTGGTTAAACTTCACCGGCTATTGGACATCGATCTCGAAGATGAGTCTGTTGGACAGCGTGTGGGACACTAAGAAGATTTACCTCAGTCACTCAGAGAGGTCCGGAGGAGGGACATCGAGGTAAGTAGAAGTGGGTGAGCTCGGAGGCCTTCAGTGACTCAGGAATACAAGAACACAAGAGAAAAGAGAATATACACACTGGCACATCCCAAGCGCTATTGGACAATTCGGCGGCTGTACATCAATGAGTTGATAAATTTGGCAACATGCCAATTTTAGACTGCTGTCCAGGAAGTTGTCCCTCAAGGTGTATTAGTTTCTGTCAGACCCTCGAGGGCCTGTGACCAAGATTTCAATTTGCCTGAGGTGCCGATACCGCCGTCGAGGTCGTTGTATTGACCAGGAGCAATCAGGCCAAATTTACTCGAGGCTAGAGACACTGTCTGCATATCCTGATTTTTTCTTTGTCTTGTTTCTAGAACCAATGACTCCATTTGAATCAAAGTGACTGAGAATGTTGGTTTTTTTTAAACTCGGACAGATAGTCAATGGAAGACTCCCTTCTGCCTGTGACATCCGTAGGAAAATGGTCAAGGAAAAATCCCATAGCATCCATCAAAAACAAATTTGCTGTGAAGGTCTATATACTACCACTGAAAGCTCGAAAATAGTCATGTAGATTGTTGATACTCGGTATCTTCCCTGCTTGCCCTTAGACTGTTCGCGCGGCGCTAGCTTTACACGAGCCAGACAAGTGACGTGGGCAGCAATAGGTTCAATAATCTATATACAGGAATATCCTCTCATAAATACATCCTGCCAGCTACAGTGATCAATCTGATAGATGAGTCTCATGATGTTGCTTCAACTTGCTGCTGTGGGTAGCTGTGCTAGCCTATACCAAAACTGTAAGTGCCTGACGAATCACAATCACTCTCTGTGACAACACGTCAAAGATACATCGAATACTTGGTGGCAAGCCGTGTCCATTCGGGTCAGGCCTTGCATAAGATCAACATCACCTGTGAATTTGATGGGCGCCGACTAGTACTATGAATACAACATCATTTAAAAAGACCTGGCCTTGCAATGATCTCACCGTGAAATTGGTTATACACTACTATTGGAGCCCAGACGGCATCGATGTCTACCATAGCATTATACGGAGGGCCATTCCTTGCGGGCACGTACTTTCAATCATTTTGGTTCTCCCACATTACCTCATGTCTCTCTGCTACCTAGCTGGGATGACTAGCTTTGTGTATGGACATTACTCTTTTCTTTTCTTTACCTGACTTCCACACAGGCTATTTGGGGTTACATGCTCACAAATGGTGTATTACTTTCGAACATATCCCCGTGATGATAAGTTTTTGAAATTATTAGTAAGTCACTGCTCTCGCACATCTTCCTGATTCATCATCTGGGATCGACAGGTTGGAGTGCTTTTGTGAGCTCTAGAGGGCAATCTCATCTATTTACGAATCTGAATTCTGAGTTCTGTAAGTATCATGGACGGTGGACAGGTGGCTTGCGTGATCAAGTCAATATATTCTTACTTCGTTGTTGGCAAGATGCCTGAGGATATATCATCACGCCTTCACATCTCTTGGTCAGTATAAGGCCAATGAATTTTCCATTAGGATTTGTTGACCTAGAAGCTAGGGGATCTGCGGTATGTTCACTTTATTCTGAGTTGAATGTAAATGCTGATACTTTTTGCAGGGTGTTGCAACACTCACTGTAGGTTGTCTTTCATTCTTTTCTCAGAACTTTTATCGATGGTTTTATAGGTCCTCACCGTATCAATGGTTCAGAGGTAAACCTATATTATCTAGCAACAATCACCTCGAACTTTTAACTCACCATACAACACCTGCAATCTTCCCAGCTTCTATGGATGGAGAATATACTTTCGTGAGTACTCAGTTAATTTGATGTTTCATATCATACTCAGTCACCTTTAGTTAGTATTGGACATCGATGGCAAAAACCACTTGTTGTACTGATTGTATGAAGGGTTCCATCATGATCATACATTTCTCAATTGCAGATGCTGATTCTACAGCTGGTCACATGTTTTGCACAATTTTGTAAGTTAGTATCATTTCTATAGATGCCTCTCTTTGCTTACTTCCAGGCAGGTACTGGACTGCGTGGGGTGACTCTTGACTGTTTTGAGGACTGCTGATTCTAACATGTGGCTCATGACCTTAGTGCAAAATGTTTTCCTGTTTGTATCGGTTCATTTCATCTGAACCTTCAGAATACTCAAGCTTTGAAACAGATATGGTAACCCCTCAGTGACCATTGAGATTGCACCACTTCCACACGTATGATGATTTGCTTCTCAGAACATATGTCGGACCCTGATTTACCTATGTTGGAGCAAGATAGCCTATGTAATCAGTATGATTATGGGCATTGTCTGTGATTTGACCATAAGTGTGTCTCTTGTCTACTTCTTGAACATTATGCGCAGTGGAAACAGAACGTGAGCTTTGTTCTATAACTTGATTCAAAGAAATCTGTGCACTATATGTCCTTAGGTCCCAAAATGCAATCAATTATCTAGTGTTCCTCAGGCAAGCTTATTCAATTAATCCATTCTTGCTTGCTCGCTGATGGTCATACAGTGTAGGCAGCGGCCTATTGACAAGTGTTATTGTATCCTGTAACCTTATGACTGTAAGCAGCATTCGATGTTTGCATCGTCATCAGCTGTCTGAAGACAATTGTCTACCAACTGTCTACTCAAGTATTATCTTGTTCATACAACTGTCCTTTTTAGTTGTGAGTACTGATATAAAATTCCAAAGACCTCGCTGCTGATAGGCAGCAATAATTAGACTTTGCCACAATCAGCGGAAAATGTGCGTGTTGGATGTTCTGACTTTTGTGCCTTGGTTATTGACTTCGCTTCTCTTACTCATGTTGTGCTGACTCTAGTATATTTCAATGCAATGCTGGTCAGTTTAGCTATGATCATTGTGCCTGACTACATCTTGATTGTTTTATTGCAGGTTACGTACGTTGATTTTGTCTCCTTCTACTAGTATGAAGGCTTTTCAATTCAAAACCTCCGCACACCGCAGTCTTAATTTTCGTATCAAAGTTCGACGAATGCTTGCAGGAACTCAAACGGAAGGGATGATTCCCCTCGAAGAAGTGCTCCAGACGATACCGTAAATGCACTTCATTATCATGTTCAGTCCGACTTTGAGTCCCTTCCCTTTGATTTCTCAGGTCATCCAGAAACAACAGCACTAACTAGAAAATGTAATTTAATTCCCATGCTGACAAAATAAAAACTCGGAATTGTATGAACATCGTAATATTTGATATTCCTTTGTTTCTAGTACAGCCGGATCTCAGCATGTTCTGGGTTGTTGTGAAGTCAAAGACCCTCACACTGAAGGGAGAACGAACATATGGCTTAAAGTGGCCGTTCTATGCCTCTTGAAAGCCCGACCCTACAGATCAAGCGGCTACCAGCCAGCGACGCTGGTCCCTTTTCGAAATATGATAGAAAGACGTTTTTTGCACCCAATTTCCACCAATTGTCAACTTTCGCCGTCGCAGTGAGCCTTTCACCCAGTTCAAATCTCAGTGCCTTTTTGTCAAAGTGCTACTGTCCACGTGTGGACCGGAGTCACTCCATATAGCTATAGGAACTTGCACCGAAACCTTTTCAAATTACCAGCCCGGAAAATTTGACAACAGAGTACATGCATTGGTAAGGTAAGCCTGGTCCCCGATCTCCTCGGAAATAGGAATGATCAAATTCTTCGAAGTAGGATCAGGCTTACAAACAACGCAACAATGCACTTCAGTTCAAATTTGATGATAGCTTGACTGGGGGTTAGTCCATGACGGAGTGTGAACGAGGTACACCAGACTTTCGAGGTCTTTCTGAATATTTGTGCAAGTAAGGGAACCTTTTACCAGTGAGGATCTGTTCAAGTGGTCTATCCAAACTCGTCAGAAGCACAACAATGATTCAGTATAATTAGCCTTCATGAATGGCGCAACGCATGTGATTTTGTACTGTTTCACGTTCGGTTTGAGAGTATTCTCTCTTTGATCTTTGAAGGCATACTTATAAGTAAATATCAGTAATCGCGACGCTGAAGCCAATTCATGCCGCTCCGAGAGTATTGCTTTCGGTAAAAAAGATGTCAACAGACAATGTGCACACACCATCTGATTCCCAGACCATTGACCAAAATCTGAAGCTTGTGGTCAACTCAAGGTCAATTGTGGTCGGGGTATCTCCTTCCGAGTCCATATCCACGGAGAACGCGCTATTTGTAGTTGATTGGTTTTAGACGCATTGGCTTTCAAAATCTTTCTCTTCACCCCAGATCATAATGCCTGGTCCTCTCCGCTCGTTGCCTCCGTCCAATAAGAAGAGAAAGATTCGAGATGATACTCAACCTATGCGGCTGATTCAGCGACTCGAAGCTGACCTGACTGAGGCTATATCAACCAATTCTTCCCTAAATCCTTTAGCCGATTTCCTGGACCTCGCACTTAGAATCAAAGAGGCCAGTGAGACCTCAAAAGCTATTTATGCTCTCTATAGGATATTTGTTCTTGTAATATCCTCTGACAAATTGGAACTCGGGGGCGATGAAGCGGCAAAAGTAGTAAAAACCTGGCTTTGGGATCAGCTCAATACCTATGTCGATTTTCTTGGTGGACTTCTGCAAGACCAGGAAAAGACATTACGAGTATGTATCTTGCAAATCTTCAGTACCTGTTCTAATGCAACTCAGATATCAGCTCTACAAATATTGTTTTCGTTGCAGAAACATCTCTCAACGTCTTACTCTAAGTCCACCCCATCTCAGCCACAATTCCATAACTCCCACTTCCGAAAAATTGTTTCATTTCTTCTCTTATGTCCGCCATCGTCTCGTCATCGCGCAAGGCAAGAAGATGCAATAATTGATTCCGACGTGCTGCATCAATTCCACGAGACTTGGTTCAGCGTCCACGATGACATACGGTGGTTCTTTCTCCGTGATGCCGCGTATGTCATCGTCCCTCCTGTCTCAATTCCACACACATAAACCTTTTTAGGACTCTCCTCAACTCCACCTCGCCTAAAACTTCCCAAAAACTCACACGAAACTTGTTGGCAATCCTTGAACGCTTGAATACCTTCCCTACTGAAAAGGGTGAACTAAACTCATGGTGGGTCTCCGAAATGGGGACAAAGCCGCCCAAACCCAAGAGGGCGTCCAAGAAAGGTGGTGAGGCAGAGTCTTCTGAGGATGAGGAAGAACCTCAAGACGAGGGTGACGAGGATGACTGGCGCAAATTCTTCGATGAGGAAGTAGTAGCGAAAGATGACAAGCCACAAGGTCCCGGGGCGCGTCTACATAAACTCACAGTACACCAATCTCTTCATGCTCTCGCATCACACCGTGCAGTATTTACACGGGCATGGTTGGCGCTTCTGCCACGGCTGTCAATCGTTGAAACGGATGGGAAAGCATTAACGATGCGTGCACTGAACGTTATGCACCGTGGAGTGATGCCTCATCTTACACGGCCGGTCCTAGTGATGGACTGAGTGGGTGCATCAGTGGACTACGGTTTGTTTTGAACTAGTCCTTTCTCAAATCAGCGCTAATGACTGTGCAGGAGGTACAGCAGGCCTTCTGGCTTTGAACGCGTTGTTTGTGCTCATGAATGAGTACAATCTGTGAGTCTGGATTGTCTCTCGCCTCAAATCTGCACCAACACCATATAGCGACTATCCCTCATTCTATACTCGCCTCTATACATTCCTTAACCGCGATGTACTACATCTTAAACATCGAGCACGATTCTTCCGCATGACTGGGCTTTTCCTTAGTTCAACGTACGTTCATTCCTGCACATAAATATATTTTATCTCATTGTCCATCCTCTGTAGACATCTGCCTGCCAACCTTCTTGCGTCCTTCGTCAAACGCCTCTCCCGTCTCTCCTTAACTGCGCCCCCTGCTGCTATTATCATGATCGTACCCTTCATTTATAACATCCTCAGACGACACCCGGCCTTGATGTCAATGATCCACCGCGCGGACTCAGAGGACCCGTCCAATGGTAAGCATTATGACTTGACCCCAATCCCAATAATCCAATCAGCACTGTAGATCCATTTCTCCAGGACGAGGTAGACCCGTTGCACACGCAAGCACATCTCAGTTCGCTTTGGGAACTCTTGTCGCACCGTACCCATTACCATGCAAGCGTGGCGACGCTCGTGAAGATTTTCTCCGAAGCGTTCACGAAGCCTAATTATGCGATGGAGGATTTCTTGGACCATACTTACGGAACCGTGAGTTCAAGGTGCCGCAAATCGATAAATAAGCTAACAGAGAACTACAGCTATTCGAAACGGAGGCGAACAGAAAGATCAAAAAGGACCCCCCACTGTCTTTGGAGACGAGTCAAGGTAAGATGTTCCCCCCCACTACTGAGAATAAGATAGACGGGGAAGGGGAAGTGCACGTAGAGGAAGACGTTGTCAGTGAATTGTGGTCGTTTGCATGAATGGAGAGTTCTTACGCAAATTAATATTGATATTTGCTCTACGAAGCCCCTGAAAATAAACATGAGAAATGAAAACCCGGACGCTCAAGTGGAGCGACCGACCTGTATTCCCTTCGCTCGAAAGTAATTTCCCTATGTTCGTCAAAAAAGCCTCTGCCATTCGCTCACATGTTGTATCAAGAGCTTCGTCTGACCCTTGTCCGTAGAAGAATTGTGTAGAATCTTACAAGGCGTTGCGGAAGCCGTAGATAGCGTCATCAACGTTAACCTTGATCGGCTCGTATAGAAAATTGCGATTGAGCATCAAAGTGAAGCATCATATAGCGTTCAAATTCGCGCTCGTGTTCAAGCTCATCGTAATCAGCAGGTATGAGATCTGGGTGCCCACCAGTCCTTAATGGAACAATTACACCGATAATTTGAGAAAGTAAGCACTCACTTCCTTCAGATGTTTCGAAGATGCTGACCATGGTAGTCTCCTCTTGCATTCGAGGCAAACCCAGTCGACAAAGTAGCTCAAACCTCGAGACATAGGGCTCATTTTCGGACACTCTGGTAAATGTGCCAACGCTTCCTCTACTAAAGTCAGGTTCGCAAGTTCAATCATACCTCCATCAGTCAATTCATTGAGCCCTTTGATTTCATGTCGGGAAGTAATTATGGTAAATCTTAGAACCACACAAGGTTCAGTAGATGAACCAAGTGAATTACAGATTCACATACGACGACAGGCCACCTCGTCAATAAGCGACCCTGGTCAGACTTGCATTGTCGAAACATACCTTTGAAGCAAATGATGCTTCATTTGTCACATATTCTGAGGCAAGTTGGCAATGGCGGAGAATGAGCCTCGCTCTCACCGAAATTCGGTGAGCGTATGAAATGCGTGCAAGATTCCACGGTTGACAATTCAGATTCATCAAGTATTCATCGATATCATCATCGCGCCAATTGATTTGGGTGAGGCAGCAATGGACTAGGACGCGAGGGTAGGAGATCATTTGGCTGCACCGACTGCAGTGGAAGAACGTTCCTGCATATCGTAATGTGGTTAATGTAGCCTTCGTATCATTTTCGGGATGATCGTCAATTAGTTTGACTAAGGCCGCGTCTTTGCACTGCCGCCACTTGGTAATAGCTTGAGGAAAATCCATCATAGGTTCTTGAAAATGAAATTCTGAAACGTCTTACTCAACTGGCATGCCTTCAATGATAGCCCTGAAGGCAGACAGAGCAGCAACGTCGCCAACAGTCGGAAGGATGGCGTTGAGAGGCTGAAATGACGCGTATGTCTCGAGCACTTGGGACAGAATTTTGCCGCGCTTTTTAATCGTATTCCTGCGCAGCTTATCTAGGCGGTGCCCTTGGCGTTCTCCATAAATTCAATGAAAGCATCCCTTGATGTTACTCCATACTGTTCGTCATGAGACGAGTGGCGCATATAGAAAAATTCATTGCCAAGAGCCTACTTCGTTCGGTGAGTGGTTCAGGTTGCTTGACTAGTTATGCTCCGATAGTTTGTATTCTGAAAGCATCCCACGGGCGTTGTTTTCTAGATGAGATATCTCTTCACTCCAGCCTGAGGAGACTTATTCGAAGACGATGAAACAAAGAAAATAGGTATACCGAGGTCTGATAATTTAGCTTTGATACTATGAAAGTAGAAGCGACAAGTCTCAGTCACTGAATCTTGTTGAGGTATGGACTTGCACAACCCGTATACGTCATTTCGCCTGACTCTACGAGTGCGGCACAATGATCGGTATTTGGCAGTCTTTACTGGCAAACCTTATTTTATTTTTCGTAGATAAGCCAAAAATAGTCACAGCCACCCTCAGTCGTTCATATCCTATTGGAGTGACTGAGGGTGAGCCCATTTCCGTATACAGCACATACAAATTACCTATATTCGCCTGTAGAACTTACTGTATATTTCCACAGGTAATATACTCAGTCGTTCATATCCTATTGGAGTGGCTGAGGAACTTACTGTATATTTCTACAGGTTATGGGCCCCGTAGCACTCCTATAAGTGGCTGAGGAACTTACTGTATATTTCTACAGGTTATGGGCCCCGTAGCACTCCTATAGTTCGCGTTGAGCCACTGCTCTGGAACACACGAAACGACCCACATATATATATATATATATATTTTACAACCACCCACGCCACACGCATACAAAAATGTCCACACAATCGGCAAACCCACCAAACTTCCCCGAAGAAAATCATTTCGACGGCACAAACTACCTGACGTTCAAAAACCGAGTCCTGATCGCGGCCCGAGCGCGTGGCGCTCGAGGATATCCGGATGGTACCATCAAAAAGCCGGAGACAAACCTCACCGATAATTACGGAGTATACTCAGATATAGCCGCGATGAATGCGGAAAAGCAGTTACGTGCCACAGATTTCTCAGATGGGATAGACTTCATCAAACATGTCGAAGACCTCAGAGAGAAGTGGAGGATAGCATCGGAAAAAGGAGCCAAGATAGATGAAGCGACGTTTCGCACCATCCTGATGGCTTCACTACCGGAATCCCGGAACTCTGTTGTAGCGGGCTTGTACTCCATGAAGACGTAGAGGGGTGTAGTTGCAGCACTTACCGTCCATTGGGACTGACTCGTCCAACAAAAACAAAAGGCCGGGATTTCGGCAACATCACTGCAGGCGCAGACAAGTCAGGGCAAATCGAGATTGGTATGCACCAACTAAAGTTGCCGACAAAACGGCCATGCCATCGAGAATTGCTACTGGAGAGGGGAGGGAAAGAAGGTCAGTTTCCCCCAAACTTCAGAAACAGGGGGAGAAACACCAATACCAAGACATCATCAAATAAGACTTCAACTACACCAAACCCCCCAACTGCCAATGAAGCGACAACAAACACCAATTCGACACCGGCTCAGGCGCACACCACTTACGTGCTATCAGCTATCACTCAAACCCAGATCGAGGCACCGAACAACTGGGTAATGGTGAAATGGACAGGAACATGTGCGGCAAGGATCTTTGATGTACCTACCTATGCTGACTCAGGAGCAACAGACCACTTCTTTGTTGACAAGGCATTGTTCACTGACTATGAGGAGCTCCAAACCCCAATTGAAGGCCGTGCAGCAGTAAAAGGTGCCATGTTCAGAGTAATTGGAAGAGAGACAGTGAGGAAGATCTGTAGGACAGAACATGGGTCATCAGAACTCACCTTCAGGAATGCACTCCATGCACAAGATCTTGCATCTAACCTCATCTCAACCACGAAGTTTGATAAAGCCAGTTTCAGTGTCATGTTTTGATGGGAGGGAAGTGTTACATGGCACAGGAACAGGAGGAATATACCTGTTAAGCTCCCTGGGAAATGTTGAGGCACTGACAGCACTGATGGCAAGATCACAAATGCACCCAGTCTCACTTGAGGTCTGGCACTGGCAATTTGGGCATGCTGGTGTTGAAACCATCAAGACTGCTTTGGCTAAGAATCTAGTTGATGGACTTGTAGTAGGGTGATCTCTCTGTGTCTGGACTTTGTGAAGACTGTGTTTATGGTAAGCATGCCTCATGGCCATACAATGCAGAAGTAGACCCCAAGGGCCACTCAAAGGATTGTGCACATGTTGACTTATGGGGACTGTTGAGTGTGCAGTCTTTGGGGGGAGCAAACTATATAATGATTGCCATGGATGGTGGCATGTCTTACATGTTAGTATATTTCTTTACTAGGAAGGATGCAAGCACCACACTCTTGGCATTTACCACATATCATGCAGAATCTGAGCAACAAGCAGGCAGAAAACTATGAGAAGTCAGGATTGACACAGGCTGAGAATGGGTGAATGAGTTATGGACTATGTATGTCAGGCAACATGGCATTGTTTTAAATGTGATGACACCCTATGCCCATGCACAAAATGGGGTGGCAGAGAGGGCAAATAGGACCATATTAGAAGGGGTGAGATGCATGCTGGCTGAGAGCAGGTTACCAAAGGAGCTCTGGGCAGAGGCAGCTGTGACCCAAGTCTACATGCAAAACTTGCTCCCAACATCCCATCATCCAGGCAGTTGTAAGGGTGACCTCTGGAGGCTGTGGCTAAGTTATGCAACTGGCAGAGGGAGATCCAAAGTCTATTCAGTACTGTACAAGGGTCTATGGACATAACTACTCATCTGGCAGAGGGAGATCCAAAGAGAACAAGTCTAAGGAGCTCCCTGGCCAGGTGTGTATGCTTCAGGAAAACTTCTAATCCTAACCCAAAGGTGCAAACTCTGGAAATTGCCATAACTCCAGAGATTGTGCTGAAAATGGAAATCCATTGTAAGTGGCCTCAATCTCTGGACTCACAGCATGTGACCACATGAAAATATAACCAAAAGATAGCCCTTGGTCAAAAGTATTTATCACCAGAAGATGGGAGGACAGCAATCAAAGGCAGGCTTGGAATAGAGGAAACAAACTAGAGGGTCCAGTCTGAGCAGTCATCTGACAGCAGTGTCCCAAAACAGGCATGGACAGGCAGACACCAACAAGTCAACCACTTGAGACCATGGGGTTGCCTAGCCTGGGCCAAAGTTCCTGACAAGCTGAGTAAGTCCAAACTTGACCCTTGATCAGTCAGGGCTTGCCTTGTAGAATATGCAAATAGTGGATACTGCTTACTTGAGCAAGGGTCCTGGACAATTGTGACTTCATGTGATGATCTTTGAGGAGGGAATTGCCATTGCCCCCTACTGGTTCTTACAGAACTAAGCAACAATGGATGCCCAGCATCCCCTGACAATGCTAAACAGCAGCAGAGCATACTCACTATGAGGCAACCATTCACACCCAGGATTCAACCACAGAATTCACTACTCCATATGCCCAATGCCCCTGACTCAGACCCTGACAATCTTGTGCTGACTCAGACACAGCCACTCACAATGATATTGATGCCACTGCCCCTGAGACAATTGTCCTGCCAAACTAGACCTATGCTGGCACTTATAGCAGCAAGGGAGACCTTACAGAGGGAATGGTCAGCATATGACAAGGGTGAGAACTGGGCCACTGATGATGGACTTACAACAGTGTTCTGGTCAGAAAGACCATTTGCCTACCTGGCATCACTATCTGAACCAGAGGAGATGAGTCAAGACATTATAGCAGTCCTGAAGACTTATGCAGAGGCCATGAAACAGCCTGATTTGTGGAAACTAGGAATGGAAGAAGAACTGTGCATAATGGAAGAAAGAGGGGTCTTTGAGCTGGTTGACAAGTCAGATGTCTTGTGGGATAAGAACCTGGTAGGGTGCAGATGGGTCTTTGCTAGCAAATTCAATGTAGAAGAAGAGGTTGTGTGATGTAAAGCTTGGCTAGTGGCAAAAGGATATTCTCAAGTGGTGGGAGAAGACTTCAACAAGATCTATGCAGCATGGTATGGCTGGAATAATTGAAGATGTCAGTGGTGGTGGCAGCTCAGGAAGGATATGAGATCTGGCAGGTAGATTTTGTGTTGGCTTACCTCAATAGCATTCCAGAACATGAGGTGTACATGCATCTGCCACCTGGTTTCCTGGGGGGGGAGGGAGAACTTGCAAGACTCCAGAAGACCATATATGGACTGATGCAAGGGGGCTTTGATTGGTACTGGACTCTTGATGGTGCATATGCCAATCTGGAATATCAAGGATCTAGGGCAGACCTATGTATGAGATTGAGAAAAATTGGAGTGGAATCAACTGTAACAAACATCTTCAACAATGATACTTTTGGTTTCTTGTCAACAAAGGAAGGCACAAACATAGCAAAGAGGGAACTGGCCAAGATCTATGAGCTAAAGGACCTGAGCATTCTGATCTTTATTCTCAGCATGGCAATTCACCATGACCCTCACACTGAATCAATAACCCTCTCACAAAAGGCTTACCTCTAATGAGTCCTAGAATGCTCTGACATGCTAGAATGTAACCCAAGACATACACTTCTACTTTCTAGCATCCTCCTCACAGCCAACATGTCTTCAAAGACAGGCTGAACAAACCTTTATAAAAAACAAGCCATATTGCCAACTCTTTGGAGCTCTCATGTGGGCTCAGTGTCAGAGGACTACCCTTTTCTGACCTCTGCCCCTATCCAACACCAACTCTCCTTGCCCATTTCTACTTCTCCAAGGCTTGTTTGACAGTTCTGAGGTGCTCTATGGGTTCCTAGAGATCTCTGGAGATCCCTGGAACTCTTCATGATGCATTGTTGCACACTTTGGCTAACTCCAGTCACCTACACAGTTGTTCCCATGCCTCTGCCACCCTCTGATGCACCACACCAAGCAGCAGGGATCCTTAGACTTGTTCTTTTCAGATTCCCCTCTGCTAAGTGATTAATTATCATTTGTACTGTTGATTACTGTTTCTAATATACTTTGGATCCCCCTCTGCTAGCTGCATGATTTAGCCATCACTCCCAGAGGTTGCCCTTACAGCAGAACAAGTCTCTTATCCTGGTCTGGAAGCCCCTCATAGCCTGCATGGAATCTCTGAGCCACTATCTGTTACTTCCTTACCAGGCTTAAGCACTCACAGAATTCTATGTCTCAGCTGGCCAATCCAGATACTCCCTTGGAGGCCCTGGCCTCACAGGATGAGGCCTGGACTCACCTGCTACACCTAGAAAACCAAGTGCAATTGACCCAATCTTCCCTTACACATCACACAACTGAACTCTTCACCCTCTGCCAAACCACCAAACTCATCTCTCAGTTCCTCCAGGCACTACTAGAGTGCCTGACCCTAATCTCTGTGCCACTCTTGGCCATGAAAACACCTCTGGTGGCTCCCATTGCCTTCCTGGCAGCTCTGGTAGCCCCCAAGTGTATATTCCCTATCCTGCACTCCCAGACATATGATAACAACCACTCCAGCAGAGAGCATTTCCTCCAGTCCTGCCTCACATACATCCATCTCAGTAGGGATGCTTTTGATTCCAATATGCTAAAAATAGCCTGGGTCTTGTCATACATAAAGACAAGATGTGCCTCCACCTATGCACTATGGGTATTTTGATGCCCTGAAGGCATCGAGAGTTTTGTGGATTGGGCAGCCTTCAAAAAGGACTTCTAGGCAGAGTTCTTTCCAATCAACCCTGCCAAAACTGCTGCCTTAGTGCTACACAACCAGGAACAGTATGGGCAAGGAAAGTGGATGCTGGACAAGTATATTGACTCCTTCCAGGCACTAGTTAAGCAAGCAGCTTACTCTGACAACCTCCAACTATGCCTCATGTTCTGAAATAGTTTACACTCTGCACTACTGGAATGCATCAACAACCTTGTTGAGGGCCACCTGGACAATGAGCAGATTGCCTCCTGGTACAAAGTGGCCCAGGATCAGTGACAGCTTATGAAGATTTAATGGGAGCTACATTGCATGCACCTAGCTCATTGCCTTGTCCTTGTCTCCACTCTCTAGTACTCTGCCCCTGCTCTCCTGGCACCTGCCCCTGCTCTAGCCAGCTCTGCCTCACAATCTTTACTGCTGGGCATTCCCATAGACATTGATGCTATCCAACAGTGCTGCACCACACTGCTGCTATGCCAGAGATGCTAGAAAATCAGGCACTTTGTACAGCACTGCTCATTGGGTCTCAAGGTATATTATCTCTCCACAGCAGAGCAGGAAGAGCTCCTCCTACAGCTGTTGGCCATAAAGGATGTGGCCAAAGACCCTTCACCAGACAAGTTAGCACTGGAGTTGACCTCAGAGAAGAGTGGCATTTGCACCCCCCTTCCAGGTCTGGAGGAGGATTTTTAGTCAAGTGGCAGATGAGTTGTACACCTCTGTTGTCAAATACTAACTGGTTTGCATATCTGTTGATAGAAAATGAAATTGCTTCCATTGATATTGACAACCCTAAGACAACAGAACCTCAGTACCCTTCTCCAGACATACAAACACCAACTCTGGACTTCAAGCTGGGCCCACCAATGCTGGGCAGACCTTGTCCAGGCTGTCCTGCATGGGAACACTAATTGCCCTAGTAGTACATAGTAGCTGTGAACCCCTTGGTGAATTCCCTGCACTTTGACATGGAAATTGAGACCACAGACATCCAGCAGGCCCATGGAGTCACTGCCCTCCTAGATAGTGGTGCCATAAGGTTATTATTAAACTTGGAGTTTGTTGAGCATCACTACCTGACCATGCAGCTGCTGTCCCAGCCTATTTCAGTGTTCAACATCAATGGAATGCTCAATGAGGCTAGGGCCATCAACTCCATGGTCAACCTTGTCCTCTGCTACTAGAACCACACAGAGCAGGTCATTTTCACTGTCACCAGCCTAGATAAGCAGGACATAATCCTCAGATTCACCTGACTTTGAGAGCACAACTCTGAAGTAGACTGGGCCTGAGGCAAGGTGACCATGAGCCAATGTCTCCAGAGGTGCACCACCTGCACCACTGAGGTCAGGGAACAGTGTTGGGCTGTGGTTTGAGAGCACATGGCTATTTGGGCTTACTGCTTACTATGCAGGCCATCTCCTCTTTGCAGATCTGGATCTTCTGGACTCTCTGCCTTTGATGTTCTTTTGTAGAGAGGCCCTCTATGAGGATGACTAGAGTGGTGGCAGGGCCTCAGAGGAGGATCTGCTAGAAGAGTTCTGTGCCTCACATGACCTGAAGTTCCTGAACAAAGCAGTGGAGATTGGAGATCAGATATACACTACTACTATATACCCCTCTTTCTTTATTGCAGAGAGAAACTCAATAGCTGAGGATCTTGACATGTTAAATTGGAACTGATATGTTAAACATTGCATGAATATTCCTATGATCTGACAGAACCAATACAGAAATGGCTTTTGACCATCTTCATTATTCTTATGTGATAACACCATAACATTGACATGAGTCCATGGATATAAAGTATCCTGAGCTTGATGACAATCATAAGTTGTATAATTCACTCATAAGTGTTTGTGGTAGTAGATTTTGTTGCCAACAATGACACTCTTTTGATGTTGAGTGAGTGTGTATTAAAGAACATCACCATTATAGTGCTGATTAAGGAATTGTGCCAGACAATGATCTTTAAGTTTACAAAAAAGTCCTTTGAAAAATATCAATATGGAGTTGCATGGTATCAAAAAGACATACTTTGAGTGCTGGATCATCTTTATTGTCTTCTAGCCAGTCCAAGAGAACTAAGCTGTGCTGAACTTTGTGACTCATTGTATGATAGTCATGAGGAGAGCCTGGAGGCAATTTTTTATCATTCTCAAATTGCATCCATAGTATTATTTTTCTGACTTGCCTCACTCATGTTTTTGTGGTTTTGAATTGAACTCTTTAGGGCATGATCAAGCATCCTGTTCAGAGCTTGTTGTTGCTGCTCATACTTAGCAATGCCTATTGTAAATTGGCTTTTTTGCACAACAGAAAACATTTGTTTGACTTGTTGATGAGTAAGTTCACCTTGTAGTTTTTTAGATCACTGCCAACAAGAGAGAATGAAAATGTTACTTATTATTTGAGTGGAATAATTATCATTACTTGCATTAAGGTTCAATTTTTGTTGTATTAAAAGCTTTAAAGTGCTGACTGTTTTTTTTTTTGACAGGAGCTAAAATATGGAGTCGATGCAATGTTTGGGCTTTCAAAGTGCTTTTAGTAGCCAGAGCAGCAGTTCTTTAACCACATGGAGCAATCTCACTGGAAAGATTGCAAGTGATATACATAGTGAAATCTAAGGTTTATTGATGATCCAAAGTTTATATACTTGGATCAATGAGTTGCATTTAGTTTTGGCAAGTATTCAAGGCTTTTCTTATATAATGCTTACATAAATAGCATGTAATAATATTTTTATTAATATTTAATTCAATAGAAAGAAATGGATTCAAACTAAGTGAATAGAGTTTCAAATAGTATATTATACTAATAGAATCCAAAGCTATCCAGTTGCTTCTAGGCCTAAGACATTCACTCTCTGGGGACTTCAAGCCATGGCAAGAGAATTGCTTATCCATTCCTTGGATTCTCCCTCTCTTTGTATACCTCTCTCTGCATGCACAAATCCTGACATTGGCATAGTCACTTCATTGGCTTTTTGTGCTTGCAGTTGGCACATATAGTTGCCAGTCTTGGCATTTGGTAAGCATTTTTTCATCTTTCTCTTTGATTAATTTTCATAGCTCATCCTTTTCTTGGTTTCTCCTATGCCTCCTCATCTGTCATGACCCACTCTCTCTCCCCTGACTTTGCTGCCAGTATGATCACCCTCCAGAACCCCTCCTCCAACCCCCCGCCAAATCCCCAACCCCCACGGCTGCCCCGGATAACTCCAGCACTTCTCTGGCAAAACCCAACAGCCCCCAGGACAACTTCGATGCCTTCCTCACAGCTGCCCACGCTTCCCCTGATCCCCCTGAACTACTGAAACTCTTCCCATTGCCCCCAGGCCCCAACAAATGGCACCCATTCATTCCCCTGATTCACCCACCCACTCCAGAGTGCCCCAATGATCCTGGAGTGACCCGCACCCCCTGTGGAACTCATCAGGATCCCACTATGACCCACCTCTTGATTGTACCCAACACCCAATGGGCCGCTCCACTCCACTGAGCCCTGCTGCCATATCTGCCCCCTCCCAGAGTGTTCCAGTAGTCAGTATATAAGTCATAGGGTAGCTCCTGGTACTCTAGTCTTGATATTACACTTACTG
>JAGGAV010015779.1:0-21438 GCA_017657295.1 Termitomyces sp. DKA64
AGTCGTCCTACTCATCTCACGGGAAGTGCGTCGAGGCGTTTGGTGGGTGGGGGGGGTGGGGGGGGGGTGGGGGGGGGGGGGGGGGGGGGGGGGGGGGGGGGGGGGGTTAGGCTTGACGGACGGCGAAGGAGTTGAATGACTCTGGTCACAGCTGAGGAAATTGATAGCGGTCACAAGGGTCTGTAGTGTCTGTATCTTTGTTACTCATTTACCCTTTTCTCTCAAACCGCTTTCCAGCGATCTCGCCGCCTATATATTGTTGATAGACAAGTGGCCTCAATTGGAATTGAGTTACGCAAAGACCTTGGCACATGGATTCGTCGTCGATTCAACAAAGGTGTGCAAGGTCAAGGTAGCAAGGCACGCCAAGTTCTAGAATCATGTGGGATTGACGAAGCTGTTCTGCGGTCCAAATGGGAACTACAACGAACATCTGAGTTGTCAGATCGGGCTCGTGAGTCTGCCTCCTTTTCATGTAATTTCCCACTAAAAGCCATTTTTGGAAGCACCTGTTCGTCTCAAAAAAGGACTCGGCACAGTACTCGCACTCCAGGGTAATCTTGAAACCTGTGAAAAAACCCTTCAAGCTACTCGAACCATGCTCTCAAAGACACTGCCATCTGTAAAATCTTTACGAATTCTTAGCAGCCTTCAAGACCATCACGAGTGCCTCAAAGATAATGTTGAAGAATTATATTCATCTCTTAGTATAGAGGACTCATACCCTGCACTACGTGACATCGATTTTGAGTTTGTCAAGTACCTCATAATCGCTCGTGACCTCAAAATCAATATTCGCAAGCTGGCGATTGGGAGCTTCTTTGAGTGGGAACAGATTGATCAGGCTTCAGGTGGCCGAGAGCAAGCATTAGGTGTGTTTCCTTTCAACTATCTTTCCTTATCTCTGTTCATCGCATATCGCAGGCACTGAACTCCATCAAGCTACCCGTGCTGCCATTAAAAAGCGTGCTCCTGCACTTATGGCAGGATTACAAAAATATAATGATATTTGTGCGACACTTGTGGCAATGTACAAAACGGAATGGTCTCTCCCTTTGCCAGAACCTTTGCTGACTGAATTATGGCCATTACGTGATGCTCCTAACTTGATGGAGGATGTCTGGATCAGTCGTCCTACTGAGGAAGTACCACACTGGCTCAGTGAGAGTCAGGTACAAGAAGGCATTTATGCCATGTTGAAGGGTGACTGTTCTGTTGATGAGTATCAATGGTTCCAAATGGAAGCTCTCAATCTTGCCCAGTGGTTTTGCTGGGAGCTTGCTGCCATTGAGCTTGCCTAAATTGAACCCACAAGTAAGCATTACCTGATGTTAACCTTCCAAAATTGCTTACAATTCTGAAAAGATGCATATCATTGTTTTCCTCTTCAACAGTGCTGTTTGCACCTTCTCAATTGCTGCTCCATGTGGTCAAACACATTCATATTCCAGCATGTCTTTAATAGCCTCACCACCAAGGCCACCAAAGTGGTACAATTGCTTGGGCCTGCAGATGTCACCTCTATCAACTACCACTTACTAGGATTGTTAGATACATTGTTCATCTCTCAGGCAGAAAATTTGGATGTCAAAGATGAGGATGATTAGCCCATTCCATGAGTGCAGAGGAGGTTCTCTTTGTTGATTACCTTGAGCATGCTTCCAAGAACAATCAGACTGTCAAAGTTGATGTTCTAGCCCCAGTTGTTGACATCATGCTAGTATGGCAACTACCAGTATGTTAGGTTCACTATTGCAAACAAAATTCACCTTGACATCTTTTCAGTTATCTTTACCCCCTTATTGCAACACCTTTCCTGTGGACTCTGTGCCTCTCACCCAATCATGATGTTTTCCTCACCTTCATGGACAGGTTGTCTTTAGCCCACAAGAACTTGAAATGTTGTGTTTGCCTGCTGGTCAACTTAATGATGTGTGTATAAACGGCATCTCTGCTTTGCTTGTCCATCAGTTTTCTGAGCCAACTAGGACCACAACATGTACCAGTCAGCAGTATGCCCTCTTCTCAACTTATGATCTTCCTATGATGTGGTACAATGTGAGTAATGCTGAAATCTGGCAATGAACATGGCACACCCAGTACTGGCAATGTGATTGTTAGATTCTTCCTCTATGTCACCTAGACATGGAGCATTGGGTTATGGTACTATCACTCCTTCCATTGGGAAAATCCACCTCTTTAACAGTTTGGCCCAATGGAAGTTATGGACCACTGAAGCCAAAGTAAGCTCTACCTACACTTTTGTATATTCAAAAACCAACTTTTACTTAGGATATCATGGCCTTTGTTGTTTGCCTCATCTTTTTGGCCAATGCAAATAGACACCCACTTCAAGTTATCACTTTCAGTTGGGTTACTCAATCCACCATCAATGATTTCACAACAAACCAATAGGGTTGATTGCAGTGTGTGGGTCATTGCCAACATTGCCACCATTCTTTCAGGTTTTCCAGTGACAGAAATTCAAGAGTGCAATATTCCTGTACTGAGAACTTTGCTTTTATGGACTTTATATACATTACCTCTTTGTTAATCCATGTGCCACATAGATGTACATTTTGTACTTTCTGTGCAACTATACAATATACTCAAATATTATCATATGTCTATCCTTCATCTTACCTGTCCTGACAACTCAGGCATAAGCTAGACATGACAGATGATTGATGATAGCTTCCTGCTAAAGGCCAGTGTTGACATGAATAACCTACTTGAATAACATCACCTGAAATAGCAGTTAGCCAGATAGAGATTGATACAAGAACTCCTTTGATTTATGTGCTGCTATCATGGCTTGTCCCTCCATTGTCACATACATCCCTGACCCCTGCAGGCAATTCAAAAGGTCTAAAACTCTTTTTAACACCATCTCTGACCACTTATACCAGACATCTACCCCTGCTAACTGCAATATCTTGTGTTGGTATGTTGCCATCCTTTTGTAATATCCTTTCAGTACAAACTATGACATTGAAAATGACATTAGCATTACGGATGATCATATAATTGCTGTAAAATGATTCAAAATAGTCAAATTGTGATATGCCAACATCTGATTCCAGTTTTTTTGCAATCTGTTCAATCTGAGTAGTCCAGTATAATACATCTTCTCTATGTCTCAGAATACATCAGAAGTGCACTTGGTATTGTCAGGAGACCTACTTTTACAAGGATGTTATGCATATTTTCATTGAGCAAACAAGGATTCAATCAAGACTTGTATTGAGCCTGATTTTCATTCTAATACATATATAAGTGAGGCTGAGGCATGTTTGAATTTCTACATTTCATTTTGCCTTGCACTTTTGACAATGCTCCTGGCATCAAGTGCTAATAGCTGACTTATTTCTATATTCATGCATTGCAACACTAATATACCTAATGAGCTAGTGACCTACTTATAGTAGCTTTTATGGCTCTTAACAATTGCTGCAAGCCTTTTTTTCTCACCTGCATAGTAGAGGTGAGAGCATCTCACAGTTGAGAAGGAAGAATCAAAGATTGGTCAATTAAAGTTAAGTATAAGTTAATAGCATTTGCCAAACCTTGTCTTATCTTTTTGCTTTTTATCTGACCTTTTGATTCTGGCACCTTGTCTGAAATTTGACTTCATCTATGTGTTTGGTAGCATTAATATATTGCTCTCAATAAGTTTCAAGGGCCCTGGTTGACTATGAAGTATACAGAAAACATTGCAATGTTCAAAGACATCCAAGCCAGGCAGCCATATATGGCTGTGTACATTGAGCACTTATTTTGCTATTGCTTGATCTCTTGACCTTGCCCCACAAAGCAGAAAATACAGGGTAAGTCCAACAATCTTGATCATTTTTCATTGTCTATTTCCCCTAATGAATGCACACTTGTTGAGACATTCTCCAGAAAAGTTTTTTGTATGCTTGATGAGTTGGAAAACACTCAGCAAACACAATATTACTATGATATATTAAATATATTAAGCACTTAGTGAAGGATGGGAAGAACTATGAGAATACAACTGCAGATGATGCAAATGATAGGTCACCAATCTCAAGAGTAAAAGTTTACCATTTCTCAAATGTAACATTTAGTAAAGTGAAAGCAAGTACAGGGTGTATCCCAGTCAGAGCAACACTCATCCAAGTGGTGGCAAATATAGGGAATTGGATAGAATGAGGAAGGATAATGAGTTGAAGTAAAATTGGTAAGTAGAGTATCTTGACATGTCTCAGGTATCAGTCAATCCTTTGTCCTCTCCTCCTTTTCTTCCTGTTTCCCCAGTTGTCTGACTTATATTGTCTTACCAGAATCTGATTTTGTATGTTATTCAAGATTTTCAAGCATTGTCTAATTTTTTTGATATCATTTTGCAGGTCTAAGCCTTAATGAAACAATAGACAGATCAGGCATGTCCTTCACTGTCATTGATATGACTTGTCAATTAGTTTTTCTTATAATCCATGATGTTTAAATTCTTTCTCTCAGTAGAAATGATTTATCAACATTGAATGAACAGATGCCTACATTTACTGACACATTTTATCTCACTATAATTTTCATATCTTCATGTTTTTTAGCCAGTACAAACTTTCTAATTTATGCCATGACATTGATGACACCATAGCCTCTGCTTCTGTATTCACACTCTTTAATCTCAAGAAGAGCACAACTCTTTTTAGGATTTGGCCACAGTAATGCAATCAAATTAGACACTAACTTTCCTAACCTCTATTTAAATTTCTCTTTATTTTTGTTTCTTTATACATGAAGAAAAATAGGACTGTCAATACAATCAGATGAGTCTATATGATGTTACATGCTTAAATATTAATCAATCACCTCTAGATGCAAAATATTGATAGTTATATAGAGAAACCACCCTCTTCCAACTTTACTGTTGCATATGACAAAGCAAAATATGGAGATGCTGGCATGGATATTCTCATGGAAGAGAGTCAATTTTTAGGCAATCTGACTTACTATGGCCCCATTCTAGTGTACAAAAACTCTTTTTTTGAGCACTTAGGAGGAGGACATAGTGAATTGGACACCATGGTCAACAACAGCCCACAACTGTCTGATTTGATGCCTTGGAATGTCTATCATCATGTCTCCCTAACTCCTGTTAGCTCTGCAACTGAAAAAGGCCATAATTTTGCATGTCACCATGTCTAAGCTGTTGCTTTTCCTCAGTCTCTTAAAATCACTCAGCCTTTTGCTGCCCAAAATACTCCATCTCTTGACATGAGGACCTCAATGATGATATAATTGCCAGCATGGCATTTGATTACTCAAGCCTCCCACTGAGCTTTAATCACATTACTATTGAGCCATATGTTTGTCTAAGAAGTGACCACTCCTGCCTCTATATAAGAATTATATTCCTATTAAAAACATGACACACTTCCTAAAGGAAAACAGCCTGCAGCATGTTTTCTATTATAAGAGTTTTATATTTATAGCAATTTTTAAGACATTATTCTATCACTAGGACTAAAATCTCTGTGCACTTCCACTATGCAGTTGGACACTTCATTCAACTCTTTTCTTGTAGATGAGGAGGCATCTAATCTTAACCTGCCTGTGCCACTCACCCCAAATACTCCACAACAACAGTCTCAGCTCAAAACAAGATGCCTTTGACTTTTAATACTCTGCCTTTCAAGTCTGAACATGGATCTCCTTCAAAATGTCACTCCCCTAGTCTTACTCTCCAAAAACCTCAAGCAGCCCACACAGATATTGAGCAAAATTTTACTAACCTAGCTTGCTTAGTCAAGCAACCTATTTCACATGTCAAAAAGTGGTTTTATTGTGGAATAAAGGCTGCATAAACCACAAATGGTTGGAATTTATATTACTCATACTTTAAAAGCCATTGTAAGGCCAACTCAAGTGATGTGAATTGAAGAATAGCATGAGTAGGCAATGTGGGTTCTTAGATATTCTCTTAACTGATAATTATTTTAGACACCAATTGTTGGCCTAGTTTTTAATAACTGTATGGTAACAATATGAGGAGGCCTTTCTGTGGATGAAGCTTGAACTGAACTACATTAATATGAGAAAGCCTTTCTGTGAATGAAGCTTGAACTGAACTATATAGATAGTTACAAAGAAACTCAGCAACAATGAGCATAAAAATTTCAAAAGCACTGCCTTTAGCTTAAAAAGCTGGTATAAGTTCACTCATTTATAACCTTTATCTTAAAGTGCTGATATAAATTAGAGGGTTTGAACAACTTGTTCCAAACATTGGCTATTGTTATTGGCAACTGTATCCAGAAGGATCAGAGTAATAGTGTTATCATGGCAATGCCAGGTTTTGCCAATGTACATGTGTCATTCCACCAAAGGTTACACTTGATTTATTCTAGTTCATTGCCCAATGTCTCAAGGTCAAGGAAATTACATTTCTAAGCTTAGAAAAATGCAAGGCCTAGTGAGTTTTCAATAAACATATGAGTTTTCTACTTTTACTATATTTCTTGCAGCAATGCCATCACTAATCAGTTACCTCTGAAAAAATTGACCTAAAACAACTTATTAATGAACTTAACCAAGCATTTGATGTGATTGAGGCTGAGAGCTTCTATTGTCCCTGCCCAAGAGGAAAATGGAGATAATCTTGTGATAAAGGATGATTTAAATATGATTTCTAGTTGTAAAAAGCACCTGATCCAGCTGCTCAATAAGTATGGGCATATACTTCTATAACACTATATATTGATACATTCTCTACAGAGGCTGCCACCAAGGATGCAGGTCATTGCTAGTAATTACTTTGGCTACCCTCCTGAACCATATTGTTTCCATATTGCACATTATGACAGAGTGGCCTCCTAGTTCTGCAATGTCTAATAAGACAACCAAGTGAAGCAAGGAGGGACAAGGCATCAAAGATATCATAACAAGTCTTGACTGCCCTTCAATATAGTCAGCTCAAGGTGGTCAAAGCTGATTCAACAAACAAGGAGATTGCTGTCAATACCACTGCAAATTAAACTAGTGACAATGCACCCAAAGTCTGTTCACAAGCTCTATATGCTAATAAGAGAATGTGGTTTGGTTAATCTGCTTCCAAAAGCCTTGCAGCTATCCACATTAGGCACAAAAAAGTCTGTTATTGAAATCAATTTCAATGTCACAGATGAGTCAAGCCTTAAAAATTGATCCAATCTATCCCCACCTCCCCATACAGTCTCTAAAAAGGAGCAGCCATGCCCTCAAAGTGTGCTTATAGTCAATAGTAACACTGATGACAAGTCCTCTGCAGCTAAGAAAAACCCACCTCCTCTTTTTAATTCCAGAAAGATGTTCTTTCAAATAAGGTGTGCTGTGACTATCAGTAGCAAAACTGATGTTGATGCATCCTCACCTGTTTCCAAACACCCTTCTATAGCAAAATCTGCTATAATTGTTAGTGACAAAAGAGAAGTTAATGTGTCCAGCACAAAGAAAGAAAAGTCCACTCAACCTGCTCCTGTTTCTTACAAGCAGCCTTTGGCAAAGAGGCACATTGTCATTGTTAGTAGCAAAACTGACATTGATATGAAGTCAACCCCCTTCTTCTACCCCCTGTCTCCAGCAAGCAGCCAAAACCCTTGCTCTTCAAAAAACATGTCACCATTGTTTTTTTTTTGACTCTAAAGAAGTCTTGGACTCAAGTAAGTGTCATCAATTTTCTTCACCAGATGCCAGTAAGGATCCTATTGGCTCTGGTGACAATTATAAGGAGGAACAGGATGGTGATGAGTCTGAAAAAGAGACGTTAGTAACTCTTTATAGTTATTGTATTCACACAAAAGCCAAGGGAAAAAACATCAAACAAAAGGGTCAGGAAAATGTGAAGGAAAATGTGAACAAACACTCCTTAAAGCTCACCAAGCCCACTGAAACATCCTCCACCTCAGACATGAAGTGAACTGCCCTGCCAAGTTCAGGTTATACTAGTGTCATTGCATCAGCAATGACATCTCTACCACTGGCATCCCATGTTGTCCATGCTGTGACTACAATGAAGGTTTCTACCAGTAAAGGAATAGCAATGCCAGCAGTTTCAACCACAATGTCTACCACTAATCAGCAAACTTTAGCTTCACTACCTTCTAACCTTAACCACTAATTGACAAACTTCAGCTCCAAACTGCCATGGCCTTGACAGCAGACATCCTCAACCTCTGCACCACAAGCTATAATGGCCCATCCCAAAATTAGACTAAATAGTCCCTACTTTAAACCTCAAGCATTTCAGGAGGTTGAAATCTGTGCTAGTAGATCCTATGCTTTTTTTCAGTCTCATCTTGCTTTCAACAGTGACACTATGCATTTGGCTTCTACTCCTCTACCTCAGCCTTAATTCTCACAAAGTAATAATCTTAACAATATAACAGAGGACTCCACCTGTCCCCAGAATTTTGACAACAAATTTCTTTTTGATACAAGAATATATAGCAAGACAGACTGCCATGGGGTCAGCATATAAGAACTTTAACATGCACAACAGCCAAGGACATTATCAAGCATTACCTTCCTGGTATTTAAACCTTCCTTCCAGAAATAATCTGAAGTACACCCATTTATATGCACATCAAAGCTCCAATGATGCTATGCAATATCCACTTCCCCTTTAAGAAGCTCATTCTCATCCTGTAATGTATTATAGCCTGCAGCATGGCCCACCTTGTAGGCATGAAGTGTTCAATGCAGATCTTTCACATATGCCTGCTCTATTGAATATGAGGTGGTCTTACAACTAGGCCCTTTCTCATGACAATAATGACTAGGTTTTGGGATTCATCAGGTCAGTATGTTAAGGTGGATGATAGCATAGATATGAACATGCTAAGCTAAAGTTGACACTTTCTTGAGACCTGTATCCTGTAGCCAAGTTTTTTTGATAATGTTTGTTACAATTGCAAATGTTATTTTTTTTTAGCATCACTTTAATATTCCAGGAAGACATTTACAAAAGTCTAGTCAAGATGTCTAAAACTTTATAACTTCATAACCTCATAACCTTCAATCTATTGAACAATAACCTCCCAACCACTGCACCATTTAATTTAACTGATTTCTGAGGAGTTCTAGACCAGGCCTGACTATGAATCTCAGCTTTAGAAAGAGATACCATTAAGGTATAGTTGGTCACCTTAGAATACTTCACATAAGCATAGATAACCTTTCTAAAGTGCCATCAAGAAGCATCCACCATCTTGCCAGTGGTGTAAATGACTTTAATAAGTTATTCAATGACAAGACAAACAGAAGTGAACTAACAATGTAGGACAAGAGTATATCAGTGTGGCTTATGCTAGGCAGATCCCAAAAGATGTTTCAAGTTTATTTTGACATCCAAAAATTAACAGTTATGAAAGAGAGTATATTATATAACATATGAGGATGTTATGACATTATACCATCCCCCTCCAGTGGATATTGCCAGTAGTAATACTGTTGCATTTAGGATGATGCCTAAAAATGAGAGCACATTAAAAACAGTATATTCTACTTGGAAAGTATTGCTTTCAGTCAATGATAGAGGAGCTCAAGAAATAAGTGGCATGGGGTCAGGTCAGTGTTAAAGAATGTGGAAGAAGTTGTGATGGAAAAAGATGCCTTTATATATATATTATTTACCATCAAACAATTTATGATGGTTAAACACCTTAACAGAAGTAATGTTTGAAAAAATAATAATTTGACAATCAGGTAACAATGAAGCTCAAGATGGAAAAGTCATTTACTTGTGCTAAATATGGTATTGCACATCACCAATGACCAGAAGAAGTCTATCTATCAGAGTCATCAAATAGACAATTCAAAACATGTCTATCACCAAGCTGAGATGATTTGTTGCTAATAGTATGATTGTGAGGCACTAAGATTTTGTTAGCAAAAAATGCTTATATTCACTTTGTTGATCTAGTGATACCAACTTACTGGCACATTGCTTTCCACAAAGCTGCATGTTGGAAAAAGTAACACTCTCATCATAGAGTAGCAGACTGCAGAAGTATTGTAAGCACAGAAACTCAAATAATTGATTATGAGTGCTGGTGTATTGTGTTCTAAAATATGGGGGTGTGGTATGCACTAGTTATAGAGAACTTTTCAGAAGTAATGGAATTAATGTTGGAGTCAAAAAATTCATGGGAGACATCATCTAAAGGCTGTAATGATACATGTGTCAATAAATGACTAAAAATGAGGCTTATAAGATATGGAGGTGAGGTGATTGATTGATGGATGTTTTGAAAGAAATTGAGAAGTAGTTTTTGCTTCGTCAGCACTTAGACATGTATAAAAACTATACAGAAGCATTCTCTGACACTTATTGCACATCCAATGACAAAAATGAGAGTTACAGTCATCAAGATGAGATTTTCAAGGCAAAATGGCTTGCTCACTGCATCAAGTGATTTTCATCGCCATTAGCATCTTAATCCCCCAAAAGGACCCATGCTCCATAACTCTCATAATGTAAACAACCAACATCTAGGGCAAAGTTTTATCAAGTGTATGCAATGGAGGAAAAGTGCTGTGCTAAAATGTGATCAAGTAAGTGACTTGTCTAGGTATATATAGCTGCATGTGCTAAAGACAGGTGGCATAATCAGTTGATACATACATTATATACTATAGAAAAGTGCTGCCTGTATGCTACTATTGCAGGGTTCATCAAAGAAGATTACATTTAATACAAACTTTATTGTAGCTGTATTTTATAATTTATGCTGCAAATATGCTGTGCTATGCTGTAGAAGGTTTTAGAATTTCTTGTATGCTGTAAATGAATAGTGTGCACCCCTATGGCTAACATTGAATCCACATCCATCCCAATAATTCATAATTTAAAATATTTTCAACTTTGCATAGCTTAAATCATGTTAGTTAGCATAATGCTTGTTTACTTAAAATTTAAGAAAATACCTCTATGTGTTATTTGTTGAGTATTTCAAATCACATCAGAACTCCATTTATTCAGATAAATGGTGCATTATGCCTCCATCATCTAGTGTACATGCAGTGTGCTTTACTGCAAAAACATCAGAAATATGATATTGCAAGTGAACACTCTTTATCTAGTAGGTTGCTTCACAAACATGTGTGTTAGGATTCCTTGACCCTAGGGGGGCTCCTACAAAGCCAAAGAACTACCTGGGCAGACTTGATAGCAAATAAATATGTGGTTGAGTTGAGAAATAAGAAAAGTGACAAAGATAAACCTGGAAACTCATATAGATTGAAGAGAAAGAGACAGGAGGATGAACACAAGTAAAAAGCAGACACAATAGGTAATCTCAAGACTAAAGTGTAGCTACAGACTAGGAGACCTTATACAGCTGTAGAATACTACCAAAAGGGGAAGCTGGAAGCAATCTAAGTCAGGTGGGAGTAATCTCATAAAGGTGGAAGTGATCTAAGTTAAGTGGAAGTAATCTAAGTCAGATGAAAGTAATCTGAATCAGGCAAAAATGATCTAAGTCATAGCAAGAAGTGATTTAAGTCATGAGGAAGTGATCTGGAACCTGTGGAAGCAATCTGGGACAGGTGAAAGTGATCTGGGACAGGTAAAAGTGATCTGGAATTTGTGGAAGTGATCTAGGCTGTGGGAATAATCTGGAACAGGAAAAGTGGTCTTAAAAGTGGCTTAAACTTGGATGTGGCTGAAGCAGGACTATGGCTGAGATCTGGGGGAATGGCTGAGATTCAAAAAGGGACTGTGTGAATCTCAGGTTGGATGATGGTAAAGGGAAGAAGGAAATGGTATGGTACCTGACAATGTGGCCCTGGGAAGTATATGCCTTTAGCAATTAACATTGAACTGTGTTTTCAGATTCTGAGATCTAGAATAAATAGAAGCATTATTCTTTACTTTTTGTCAGCAAAAATCAATGCTTATATTTTTGCTCCTTGTATGTACTTGTCTTTGTTTCATTTTGTTTTCTTCTTCTTGCCACTCTATCCTTGAAAAATGCTTTTTATATAATATGACATGTCATCAGCTTTTTTTCACTTTATATTCATCTGTTTGGATGTCCATAGAAATCAGTGTTTTTTTAATTGCTTTCATTTGGTATTTGTTTCCCTTTTTATGTGCTTATCTTGCTTTTTTCTTCTTTTTTCTTGGTTCTCATTTGTGTAACATAACATGTCACCTGTTTTCTCTTGATTTATATAATGTGTTTAAACTTGTTGTCTCTACATGAAGTAGTAGCTTTTCCTCAATTTATAGAATATAAATGCATATGTTTGGTCTCTCCATATTCTCATTGTCCTCTGCATTTTTGCTGTCTGCATTGTATGATAAATTTTTCAAATAAACAATTTAGTGTGTTATATTTACAAGACTCTATTTAATGTCCTAGCACTATTACATCTTCATTGCATTTCTTTACATTGTTCATCTTCTTTGTATATTTGAATTTTCCATCTTTTATGTGTTTTTTTTTATTTTGCTCTTTACTATTACACTGATTTGCTCACTTTTCAAGAATACTTAAACTAGCACAATGACTTTCTGAAAGGTGCTTAGATATTTAAATTGGCTATATGTCTCTTTTTTGCTTTTGTTTGTATGTGGAATTCAAAAGCATCAGATGTATGAGTGTTTTGAAGTTTCTAATATATAAGATGATATCTTTTTAAATGTCCAAATTGAATTGCCCTCACAGTTTGTATTTACTATTAGACCTTTTTTCTTTGAATGCACAAATTGTGCAAGAGGCACATATATATAAGGACAAAAAAAGAATTAGAGCTGGCAAAAAGTTATAAAGGTAATTTGATTTATTAATTAGTTTTTGAGATAGATAATATGATCTAGATCTTAGCCATGTCATGCCCTACAATAGCTTATGAGTTATGCACTATGCCTTCAGCACAGGTCTACCATATTGGAGGCAAAGCAGTCCAAACTCTTGACTGAGACTCAGCCCCAACTCCAGTGCACTCAGTTAGGGCTTTAACATTCAAATCAATGCTTGATTCTAGCTCCAACTGAGTGCAATGAAGTTAGAGCTTTTTTTTCAAACCTCAATGCTTAGTCTCAGCTCTAACGTTGCTATACTCAATTAGGGCCCTAATTTTACAACTTAATGCTTAGTCTTAGCTTCAACTTGACTATGCTCAATTAGGGCCAATTCAACACATTTATATTATACTTTTGATTTTCAAAGTTTACATTATTAAGAATAAATCTAAGAACAAATCCTATTCTAATAAGAGTTTTTATTTTACACTATACAAACTACCCTACATGCTGAAATATATAAAAATTAGTCACAGATGTTATTTGATCTCAAGTTAAACTTATATTTTTAAATTATTTAAAATTTCTAGTCAAGTCCAATCTCTATCTATTTTATACTACACAAACTACATTATATGCTAAAACATATAAAAGTTAGTAATAGATGTTAGTTTATGTAAAGAAATACTTACATTTGAAAATGATTTAGAATTTATAAACAAACAACATTTGCAGTTGCTTGTAATGTGTTGTCTAGTTCCAGAATAGCCTTTATGTAATTTCTTGATGTGCACTGAGAATGTGCAACATAAAGTTGACCATGTGTAAAGACAGGTGATTGAAGATTCAATCCAACATGCTTAACTAATTAACCTTGAGATTTATTGATAGTCATAGCAAATGCTAATCAAACTGGGAATTATCTTCTGTGCAATGAAATAGGCAAATTCTCAGTGACATCTAGATTGATTTTTAGAATGATTGCAAATTTGGTGTCTCCACTAATGAAGTGACATTTGAGCACTGTGTTTTTAATGTAAATAACATAAGTTCCATTGTGAAGTCCTTTGGTTGAATTCAGATTTTGCAGGAGCATGACATAAACCCCAACCTTCAAAGCCAGATGAGCCAAAGGCAAGCTACTGGCTTTTAAAGAGTTGAAATATTCTATAGGATATAGTGCTAGCCCATTGGCATTTTCATCATCAGACTGAATTGAGTCTGCACTCTGCAAGATTTTTTCTTCCCCTAAAAATCTCTGTAGAATTTTTAAATTGATATTATCTAGATTAGAGTTCTTTCCAGAAAAAATAGCCCAGTCCAAATAATGCTGATTATTTTGAGATGATCAATATCAGGATACATGAAAGAAATTAATCTAGTGATAGAATTGTCATCATAAATTATAATTCTAAGAAGTAGGACTGTGCTTCTAGGCCCCAAATTCTTTTTAGTGTCTTAGAGTTATGGTAACAGGAGTATATTTCAACTGCATGTTTGAACCAAGTACTGAACCTAAGTGTGATATCAAAGTCTTCCTCATTGAAGTAGAGCAGTAGTCATCTGCTGCCTAAGACCTTGACAAATGACTTAAAGAGTTCATGAGAAACCCCCCCAAAAATCACAGTAATTCCATGAAAAGGAAGATCTTTATCCAAGACATTCTTAAAAGCATGGTTAAAACAGTCAGTGGCATTTTTGTGTTGCATTGAAACTTCATTCTGAATGACAATTTTGATGTGGAGTAAGAGTTGGGATAAAAAAGTTCCTTACAAATAAAGTGCTTCAATCTGCCTCATAAAGCCTTTAGAGTGGTAGGAGCACAGTAAAAGATGATAGTGCAAAACAGCTGTCTGAAAACTGATCCTGGTTGGATTGGAGCAGCTTTAGCAAGACACTGCCTCCATTCTGTATCATTTCTCCCAAGGCCAAGAACTTTGCATGCTTCCTTATAAGTTGAGTAAGTGTGACTATTAACTGTTCTAAGCTAAACCCAGAATGTTGCATTTGTTACAACTGTCAAGAGCATCCTAGAATACAAACTTTCTTTTTGCTAGGATAAAGCAAAGTACATTCTCCCAATAGCTGTTCTGCTCTGCCTTTTCTTCCAAGTCCATTTAGATGACCTGTATACAAACTTGGTTAAGGAACTTTGATAGATGGTATTGTTGTTAAGAAACTTAGCATTGGCTTCAAGCCAAGCAGTAAGTGCAGTCTTACCTATATTGGCCCTGGCAGCCACCATCTCCAAAGGTTCATTATTCTAAAAGTAAACTTCATGCTGCTCTTCCAAATGCACTGGCAATTTACAACCTAGAGAATATTCAGTATGCATGTCAAATTCAAAAATATGCCAGCAAGCTCTGTGGCAGAAATGCATCTGGCATTCAGATGTTACTTGATTTCATCCTTTTGCTGCCCAGAGTTACTAAAAGCTGTTCTGTCATGGCCTTTGTACATATACTTGTGAATGTACTTAATAGCTTCCACTGAAGCATAGACTGCTACATTGATGTGGCACTGATATTTGGCAGAAAAATAAGAATTATAAAGAACCACATCATAATTGTCATAATAATGGCCATGCTTTCCAAAAAAGCATTCATTGTTAAGTCTGGCATATTGTGAACAGCTATTAATTGTGTAGCCTCTTCAAAATCCTTAAGATATCTTTTAGAACATCTGCCATTTACTATATACTTTGCATTGGGACAGGCAGCTGCACATGAGCTATAGACTATATTTGTAGTAACAACTTAATAATTCAATCAGTTAATTGCATTAGAAATTCAAGCTAGAATTTAATACTTTATACAATTGAGGCTGAGTAACTGGATCAGGACTTTAGGCAGAGACAATGGAATTTATATAAGCTGCATCTATAATCTTGTCATGATAATGAAAACAGATCAAGATATGCATGTGTGAAAGTCCTCTTTTTTGAAATTCAATGGTGTAAAGATAAGCCACACAGCTTTCAAAAAGACCATCTTTGATCTCCTTTAAGACAGCATTTTTCCTAAGTTCAAACACTCTAGCCACAATATTAGGTCTGTCAGCCACTGTTTGCTTTTTTCCATTGACTCTGGGTTTCTTTAAGGGGGCTTGCTCAATTTTAGGCCACCATTGTTGAAACAGTTTGCCACTTCAGAGCAATGCAGTATTAGACTCCAAGGTTTGCTTCTAAAGTTGATATGCATAATTGCAGTTTGGCTGACATTTCTAGTTCATTGCCAATTCTTTGGCCTAAAATGAGACTGAATATTGATGTGAAATCCAGGCTCCAGTTGGAAATATGATGGTATAATGCCAGGGAGTATAGCATAGATATAATTGACTGATTCACTTCAATTGGCCTTCATGCAAGTGCAAATTATATCACAGTAATTTGATCAATCTTTAGAGCTATTTCTAAAAATAATAGTGTTAGGTTCTGCTGACTTTGGGGGCTCAGATCCCCTGAGCAAGTCCTTACTAGGCAGACATAATGTCTACATGGGGCAAGCTCTTGATATGAAAAACTAAAGATAGAGGGTCTGGGAAATGATTCAAGTAAGTTCAGGGAGCTCCAGTAAGGTGCAAGAGTGTAAAAGGATGGTCTCCCTAGGACTGTTTAACTCTAGTCCAGGCTTAGTCCAAGGATGATCCACCATTCTAGCTCATCAGACATACTGCCTGTCATGCCCTACACCCTTCTATCCCCATTAGTTACCATCCATGAATAACATGCTCAGACCTTACTCAGTATAGATTAATTGTTAGTCCAGCTTCCATACATACCACCAATAGATGAAGTAGTTATGTTAGTCATTATTTCTAGCAATGTAGTATATGGGACAGTCTGTAAGATAGAATATCCTTAGACCAAACAATGGCAGTGTTCCCCAAGTCTATCCACCAAACCAACTGTAGGCTTCCTTAGTGATGTCTGACTCTTTTTGGCCTCTGCCTTGATCCTTGCTCAACTCTAGCCTGCATTAGCACTTGCTAGACTCTTGCTTGTCTCTTAGCACTTAGCCTTGCAGAAGTATCTCACATTGTTAAGTGTTCTCTTACAGGCTGTTTGATCTCTTATGCTGTCTGCCTCTCTAGCCCACAGCACTTGGTCCTATCTCCTAGCATGACTGTCACTCTGCCTCTTTGATTCACTCCTCTATGGCAGCCCCTTCAGCTTGTCTACTCAGCAATGCTTCTGACACTCCCCTGGTCTCTGGGACTGGGCCCACTCAGACCCCTCATCTGAATGCTAATTTATACTCTATCCTACATCAGATGCAACTAGCCTTCCATATAATTGAAAGTCACCTAGCTGCCTAGGAGAAAGGGCACTCTGTTGCTGCTGCCCAAACCACTTTTCAGCATAGTAACACTCCAGTCACTAAGCACTCTACCCCTTCAAGCTGACCTTAGCCTGCTCAGTCTACCAAATCCTCTACTGCACCCCCTTCTTGCATTCCTTGACCCATAGCATGCTCTACCACTAATATTCCCCTGGCCATCCTCCTTGCTTGGGATCTCCCTTCTACAGATGGTACAACCCCTTATTATGAATGTGCCCCAAAGCTCCCCAACTCTCTTGTCATGCATGTTGTTGAGTATCAGGGGTGGGGCCTTAAATAAGCCCATGGTTTATCTGGTGCTTGGCTAGCCACTTTCACAGTTAGTCTAGCTAGAAATGAATGTCAGTTTGTCACTATCTGGGGCACCAACCAGCAGATGGGTGAAGTCCTTGTGGTCTTTGGAAAGTGTATTGCCAAACAGCATATATGCATACTGCAAAAGCAGTGCTTAGATAATGCTGCACTAGCAGTTGCTCCACCAGCCTCTTCTCAGAATCCCACACTGTCCACTCTGCAATTTTCTACCCAGCAGCCCCAACCTTTTTGCCTCCCTACTGTGTCAACAGCCATTGCTCCTTTTATTGTAGTAATGCATACTGCTGCTATGCCCACTATTTAGAGCATGCTCTCTCTACAGGTAGCCAACTCTTTGATGATAAGTGGAACTTTAACATCTGTTATGCCAACTCTGTTGGCTTCTGGCTCACCAATGGATACCAGCTTGCCTATAACCCTCTCTACACTAGCACCTGATATGTTGTCCTCCATTATCTCTTACTCTTTTGGACACTATTTTTGAGGCACTCTGGCACTATGTAGCCTTAATATGGCTCATCACTCTTGCCCTTAACAGGGGGGTTGAACACTGTTCATTGAGATGATGAAATCTGAAGAGGAAATTGTTAAAACTCATCTCCACACCCCCACTTCACCCTCAAACCTTGCTCAACTCAGCCCTGCAAGCCTCAGAGCACACTCTCCTCCTTCTCTAGCCCTTACAATCCTCCCCTACCCTTGGCATCTGCTTTAGCAAACTCTGATGCTTCTCTGAAGATCCTCAACACTTTCCTGGCATACTTCATGATTCTCCTGACCCTCCCTTAGTGTTTAGATAACTCTAAGCCCCCTTCACCCTCTTTGGTGCACATTATGGTTTTGCATCAAGACACTACCAACACCTGGCTAATTAGTCTCAGAATGCTCCAAACAATTATATCCAAGACCTACTCCATGTGATATGGCCTTAGGCCCAGGGTTCTGGATGAATTCCCCCATGGGTACTTAAACCATAGAGTAGTGCTAGTAATGGTAGTCTTGATATTACCTGACTAACTACATTCCCATGTCTGCTACAATTTTTGTGTCCTTATCTCATTGTTTTATATCATCTTGTCTAATTAATTCATCTGTCTTAATTGTATCTGTTTCAACCTTATCAGTTCTCATCTTATCAGTTTCCTTCCTCATTGCCATCTCTTATCTAGTCTTTCTAAGTCTCATCTCATCTCATCTCATTTCTCTCAGTAATCTCACCTTGTCTTGACTTTTCCAGCTATCCCAAGTCTATCCAACTCTGTCACCTTTGAAACACCTCTGTACCCTCAACCTGGACTCTATGCCAAGTTACCTAGTAACTCTTGATATTTAACTTTGGAGCTCCATATCATATTTGCTCCCACTCATTTGCTACTCTTGCTCCCACTTGTTCCTTACTTTTGCTTCTTTATCTGGCCTACTGGAGCACCCTGGAATGCCCTAGACCACCTCTTCTCACTTTGTCCACTCAGTTTTGCTCTTTCAGAGCTTGCCAGAGCACATGCTTCTCTGGCATTCCCCATGATCTCCCCAGTCCTTCCTTAGTGTCTGGGCAACTCCAAAGTCCTTACACCCTCCCCCAGCATGCATCACTGTTACATATCAAGACACTACCAGCATCTGGTTAGTTGGTCTCAGGATGCCCCAAACAATCATACCTAAGACTCATCCATATGGTCCAACCCCAGACCTGTGGTTCCAGAGGAGTTCCCCCCACAGGTACTTAAGCTGTAGAGTAGTAATAGCTACAGTAGTCTTGATATTATCTACATTCTCATGTTTGTTACATCTCTTGTGTCTCCATCTCTATTGTTCTGTATCATTTTTTTAAATTTTATTGTTCTGATCTCATTTTTTTCAAATCTTATCAGTCTAATCTTATCAGTTTTCATTTTTATCTCCTGTCTCTTGTCTGTTTTCTAAGTCTCATTTTGTCTTATCTGTTTCAGTCTCTCACCTTGTCTTGACTCTCCAGTTACATTCATCTTCCTTATTCCAACTCTATTTTAACACCTATAGAATTCTCAAAACCCCACACCCTTGACTTGGAGTCCAATTCCAAGTTCACTGAGCCCTTAATATTCCATCTCCAGAGCTCCATATCATACTCTCCCCCCCCTTGTCCACTACTTCTCCTCCTTTGTCTAGCTTACTGGAGTATCCTGGACACCCCCAGACTACTATTACCACCTTCATTCACCCTGTTTCACTCTTCTAGAGCTCACCAGAGCTAGAGACTGTGAGTGTAAACATCATGTCCATCTAGTAAGGGACTTGCCCAGTGTAGCTGAGCCCCTGGGTTAGCAGAACCTGACATAATAACAAGACTCTCCCCTTACTTCATTCCCAATGTCTAACTACAGTCCTGCATATCTGCCTACCAGTTATCTAACTGACTATTATGGTAGGCTGGTATCCAACTCCCTATCATCCTCTGCTGTATCTGATGCCCAACCATTATGTCACAGCCACTCCATAATACTGGGCCCTGGAATCAAATCCTGCCCTCTATGGCCCATCCATTAGTCAGGGCCCACCTCTAGACTGGCACTGCCTGTCAATGTATCCTGTTGAAGAGACCTACCCCTGCCTACAGCCTGACACTCCTTTAGATCCTTGGGCACTTATGGCCCTAATACCCTTGGCTTTTCCTTCCAGGCCCTACTATGCCTACCATGCCTCTGCTGTGGCCCTGGTCCTCCCAGAACAATTTGATGGATACTTTTCCCCTCAGCCTCAATCCTCTGCTGTTTCTCCCATCCAAGCCCCACCCCCTCCTAGGCAGCAATGAGTCAAAGCCTACATCCAACAATGCAATGAAGTCCTCTGCTCTCTCTACCTAGCCCCTGCTAAATTTGCAAAAAGAGCAAGAGCCCTTCTTATCAGCCTGGAACATCAAAACATCTCCAGGACACTGGAGACCTGGGTGGATTGCCTCCTAGACTTTTACAAGCACTACCAGCAAGGCACCCTCCCTGAAAATGACAGAAGTACACTCAGGATTGATGCTGGCCTCTAGGAAGAACTCCATGCCTTAGTCAACAAAATACATACTGGCCCAAACCCCTGCCATTTTGAAGACCCCTTGGACTCCATCCACTCCTTCCATGTGTAACAAGAAGAACCCACCAAGGCTCAAGCCAATGCCTTGGCCCCCATTCTTTAATAACAGGAAGAGCTCAATGCCATGTCCAATATTCTGAGGTCCCTCAACCCTGCAGGAAGGTTATTTGACCAGCCTACCACTCATACCCTGGCCCTCTCCACTTGACCATGGGCCAACTCTGTCTCAAGTGCCTTTTGCATCTGGGACCAGCCCACCAAACTTGAACACTCTGTCTAGAAACCCCCCAACTCCTTGCCTCCAATGATAACCTTGCTTTTACTCACACCCTTTCTGACATCAACAAGCTGAAAAACCCCAGCAGGAAAGCTGCTCCTTGAAAAGGAGCTCTTGAGCTCCCCAGAGATTGCCTCCCCATATTAACCTCTGCCCCTCCTGGAAATATGCCCCACCTCTCCATAATAACCCTCCACTCCCCCTCCAACAGCCTCTTAGCCCCAGAGCCTTCAGAGCAGCTCCTCTCCCTGCATTGCCCCAACCCCCACCCATTCCCTTGCCTAACTGTCTCACCAATGCCAATAATTTTGGGCCACCAACCTCCAAAGGCCCCCCTCCTCCTTGCTGGGCTCCAGGATCTCCCCTAGGCAATGCAGGCCTGAACTCTGGGAACAGGTCTCCTAATGGCAGGCTCCCTAGTGGGTGGGGCCCAGCTATAAACAACTTCCCCCCTCAACATGGAGGCAGGAACAACTATTATTATTATTACAATGCCAGACCTCCACTCCAAACTTAAAACATCTAGGACAACATATGCAATGCACTGGCCTGGAGAAGGAAAGCTCAACATTCAGAAACCAAAACCCTTCAATGGCTGAGACCCTTGGAAATGGTGGACATTCTTAACACAATGTCTTACAATGTTCCAAGCTAAGCCCATCACTTTCTAGCTTGAGAGCTCATGAGTG
>JAGGAV010015780.1:0-13993 GCA_017657295.1 Termitomyces sp. DKA64
CTACACAGTCATTCCCATGCCTCCACCACCCCCTGATGCACTGCACCAAGCAGCAGGGATCCTTAGACTTGTTCTCTTTGGATTTCCCTCTGCTAGGTGATTAGTTTACCATTTATATTGTCAATTACAGTTCTAATATACTTTGGATTCCCCTCTGCTAGCTGTGTGATTTAGCTGTCACTCCCAGAGGTCACCCTTACAGCTAGTCAAACCACAATTGTAGAGCCTTCTATGTGATCAAGAAATATATACAGTCAATTAATGGCATTCTTGGTTTTAATGGAGAAGTCATGGAGGGCAGGTATGGGCATAGTCATGCAATTCTGGATGAGCTGAATAGTAATGATATCTGGCCATGGATGTTTACCCAAGATAGGACACCAGTTGATTTTTAAGATATGAAAAACTCACTGAATGCTATCTTAAAAGTTGATGAACCATACAACATTGAAAGAACCAAACTTTGGGATGACCAAGACTGTGCACACCATGTTCTAAGATATAGCATGATCATGGGCAGCCATACATTGAGGTTAATAGTTCCACAAATGATGAAGAGGACATTGCAGAGGAGGGCATGAGGCTGCACTACACAATCATAAGCATGGAACATGTGTAAGTGGATATCTAATTTGAGCCTCTGCCTAATAAAAAGGACATACACTATTTGTCTTTCTAAAACCTATAGGGGCAACCTCTGGAAGCTGTGGCTACAACTGTCATAGGGAGATCCAAAGTCTATTGAGCATCTACAGGGAGATCTCATCTGGCAGAGGGAGATCCAAAGAGAAAACATCTAAGGATCCCCTATGCCTATCCTAGGGCTTCCAGGAAAAACAGCAGGCTGCTACAATGAAGTCTGGAGTCTAACCCCAAATATGGAAATTCATTGTAGATGGCCTTGCTCTCCTGACTCAGCACATGTAATGAGTCAAGTGTCATTGGAAAGCCCTTGGCTGAAAGTACCTGTGACCAGAAGATGGGAGAACTAGAACAAGGACTGGGGAAGGAGCAACCAAATAAAAGAAGGGTGTCCCCTGACAAAACCTCCCCTCTAGCATGCAGCATCTTGATGTGCAGGGTAGAAGAAGTTGCAGGTTGCTCAGTCAGATGCAGAGACAGGGTAGATGCCTTGGATTGCCTTTGGTGCATTGAGGTGCCTGTGGTAGAAGTCACTGACCAGAGCTGGTACATGTACATTTTTCCATGTAGTTTTTAAGAGATGTCCTTGATGCCATTTCACCTTGTCTCCTCCTACATCCTCTTCATCTTATTAGACATACTCATTCACTGCCTTGGTCTCCAGGGGGCAACCCCAAGGCTCAAAATCCATGCAAGGATCCTGATCAGTGCCAGGAAGAATGGATCCATTTGTATAGAGGCATGATTGTGGTTGTTGTACTGGAATTGAGCATCTGGCAGGACTTTGTCTGAATCATCCTGTTTCTTGTTGCAAAAAGGGACAAAGGTACTGCTCCAGTTCCTGATTGACACATTCCAGCTGTCTGTCTGACTGAGGGTAACAGGTGGTGGTCATATGCAACATCACTGCCAGAAGGCAGTATAGTTTGTGAGTGAATTTGGCCACAAACTGGGATCCTTTGTCAGAAACATACCCATTGGACAGGCTATAAAGTTTCCCAACATTCTTTTGGTATAAGCTGGCCACTCTCATTGTCAAGCAGGTGGTGTGAATAGGGATGAAGTGGGCCTGTTTTCCATAGAGATCCACCATGACCATGATAGCACATCTGGAAGCTCAACAATGAAATCTACCAAGGCAATACTCTAACAAGCTAATGGAGTGAGGAGGGAGTGCAGCTGACTATGGGGAGCTGTTGACAAGGCTGAGTATGGAGACAGAGGTTGCAGGTGCTGGTATAAGTGCCTGTGTAAATGGGACAAATTGGGCCACCAGTAGTTCCAAAATACCAACTCCAGAGTCTTCCATCAATTGGAATGTCCAGCTGTTTGCAAGTTGTGATGTTGCTCTACAATGCACCAACCAAGTTTTGGAATGTTGGGCATATAGATGTGATCCCAGAAGGTGAGAAGTCCATCCTACATTGTCCATCCATCCATGTGCACTGTTTTGACACCTCAAGCTTGCTGGGACTGCAGAGCTTGAGCAGCCTATGCTACAGCATCCTCTTGAATGCCCTCTCCATTGCCTTATGAAATGTTCTAAAAGATGTTTGCCTGATCCCCTTGGACCACAATCCCCTCAAGAGCACAGATGGCAAAGAGCTCTGGCTTGAGGAGGACAATGTTGTTGTTGTTGTTATTGTCTTCCTCTGTGCCATGGTCTGCTCTCCCAGACAACATGTCCAATTTGCCCAATGCTCCATCTAGGTTTAAGGTGCAGCAAGAAGTCAAAGTTGTCTGGATACAATGACCATCAAGACTGGCAGTGGTTGAGCTTCTTTGCTATGCAGAAATACTCAAGGTTCTTGTAGTCTGCCCAAACTTCAAACTTGTGCTGGACACATGTAAGAAAATATCATCATTCTCTGAAGGGATTGCATGTATAGTCAGCATTTCCTTGTCATAGATCTCATAGTTCCATTCTACTAAATTGAGGCTTTAGAAGGCTACAGGATGCCACTTGCCATCCTCCTTTGACTGTTGAGAGAAAACTGCTCCAATAGCAAAGTCAAAGCTGTCTGCCTCAATGCAAAAGGGGGAGTCATGATCAGGGAATAGAAGAACTGGCTTGGAAATTATGGTTTGTTTGAGGGCATCAAAAGCAGCTTACTGCAAGGATTCTTATTGCCATGAGGTATCTTTCACTGTCAGGTCAAAAGGGAGGAGGGCATGGTGAGAGAAATCCTGTATAAACCTCTGATATAAGTTAACAAAGCCCAAGAATGCATGGACCTCCTTCTTGCTCCCTGGCTCTGGCCACTCTGCTACACCTGCCACTTTGACAAGATTCATCTCAGCAGTTCCATGCAAGATGATTAGGCTAAGGTACTCAATCTTAGTCTGCTTGAACCACTTCTCCAGCTTGAGATAGAGCTGGTGTTGTCAGAGGTGTTCTAGGATAATGCATATGATCTAGTGATGCTCCTTCAAAGTCTTGGTATAGATAAGGAAACTGTCCAGATAGATACACATGATGGCTTCCACAATCAAATTTCAAAAGATGTTATTCATTATTGTCTGAAAGGTCAGAGAGCTATTAGTAGGCTCAAAAACATCACCAAAGGCTTAAAGAGTTTGCAATTGGTTCAAAACACTGCCTTATGGAGGACAAGTTATAGTGGTTTTTCACCATCATTGCATTTAAGACTCACTAGTCTTGAGCCAGACAAAGATACCCATCCATCTTTTTGATGATGAAGACTGGGAATGTTATTGGGGACTTTGAGGGTTGTATCTGGCCAGAGTTGAAATTGTCCTGCAGAAATTTGTTCAGTTCATCCTGCTTACAAGGAGCAAGAGGATAGACCTTGCAGCTGGATGACTCTGCACCAAGTAGTAGCTCAATTGTATATCTCATTGCTTGTGTTCTGATAGGGAGTCAAATGATGCCTTGGTGAATATATCCTCATTGTTACAACCCATCCCTGGACTTCCAAGCCTCACCACCACTAACCCCAACAGCCTCAGAGCACATAACAACTTCCCATGAGCCCCTACAACCTTCTCCTACCCCTAGTGCCTGCCATGGCACACCCCAACACTTTTTTAGCACACCCCAGCACTTCCTCCAGTAAGCCCTTCACTTTCCCAACTCCCACCAAATATCTGGGTGAACCCAATACTTCCTCTGACCCCCTCTGGCACACATCACACATCATGGGCCCACACCAAGCATCACTGCAACAACCTGCCCACCAGTTTCAAGACACCCCTCCTGTATCTGGACAATCATAGCCAACACTCATCAAATCTGCACAGTTCTGACAAGCCCCAAATTACAGACCAGCAGCCCTGGAGGAGGTCTCCCATCAGTATTTAAGTTGTAGAGTAATATCAATTATAGTCATCTTGATATTACCCTAGTGCATGCAATTTTGTCTTGTTGTTCTAGTCTTGTGTTCATTTTGTATCATTAATTTCATTACATTCTTGCCTCATCTCATCTCTTCTTGTCCTGTCTTGTCTCATCTCATCTCTTTCTGTGTCCATCTCATCTTGCTTGTGTGCCTCCCCTGTGTCAACTTTCTCTCTCTATCTTCTGTTTCATCTCCAGCCTCTATTTTATCTCCAGCCTCTGTTTTCATTTCCATGTTCCCATACCTTTTTCCACAACTCCATATACTTACTTGGACCCTGTTCCAAGTTATGATTATATGTGTAGCACATTGTGTCTGTCTAGTAAGGACTTGCCCAGTGGATCTGAGCCTCTGAGGTCAGCAGAACCTGACACTCATAGTCCTGGAAGTGATGAGAAATGGGGCTACAAAGAGGCTTGGGTTTGGAGTTTGCTGCAAAAGCCTGAACCAGTCATTGAGAGATAGTCTGACTAGCTTGAATCTCAGTCACCCATGGGAGGGGGCAGAGTGTCATAGCATAGATCCTATCATCTACCTCAATGGTCTCATCTGGAGACTCTGAGTCTGGAGCACTGACAAATTCTCCTTTGTGTCCTTCTTTCTCTTGGGATTTGCACCCAATACCTCAGACATCCTCATAGAGGGCCTTTTATGAGTAAATACTAGAAGAGATGGATTCAAAAGGTCAAGACCAGTATAAGGGAGATGCCCTGCATGATATGCACACATGGTAGTGATGCATAATCTAAGGTTTACTGATGATCCAAAGTGTAGACACCTGAATCAATGAGTTGTACTTAGTTTAGCAAGTGTTTGGGGCTTTTCTTAAACAAAGCTCACATAGATAGCACATAATAATATTTTTATTGATATTCAATTAACTAGAAAGAGATGGCCTCAAACTAAATGAATAGGGTTTCAAATAGTATATTATACTAATATAACCTGAAGTAAGTAAATGCTCATAAGCCTAAGAAATCCTCTCCCTGGGGACTTTGAGCCATGGCAAGTACTTGCTTGCCCAAATACTCAAAATCTCCCTACCCTTTATACCCCATTGTTGTGTGCATTGGCCTTCTGCAATGGCATAATTGTTTGTTGCATTTTTCATGTAAATTGCTTGGTGTAGCCTAGTCCTGGGTCTGGGCAGCAGCTACTGTGTTTGCTGACACCATGGCTGAAGCTTCTTCCTTCTTCTTCAACCAATTCTCTTGACTCATCCTTTCCTCTGTATCCCCTGTGCCTCCTTGTCCTTATCCAGGCTTCTTCTTGGTCTTATGACTGCCATGATTCATATCAAGTGTATTGGATGGGTTCTGTTTAGAGAGGGCTGGGATGGGAGATGGGCAAGGGTGAAGGCTTGGTGAGTGATGTCAGTTGATCTGATCTTGGGCTTGGCCCAAGGTCTATTTCCAGCACTGCCCCTCATTGGCTATCATTTCTCCACCCCTTTTTCAGATGGTTCATTCCTCTTGCTGCAGTTCATGCCTCAGTTGTCATCATTACACATTTTTCAGGGTTTTTGAGGTGAGATTCTTGCATCTACAGTTTTTGATGTATTTGCTTCCAGTTTTCAGAAAATCTGGAGTATTAGAATCTTTCATATATGTTTCTGATACTGCCTTGTTTTTGAGGCCATGTATCAGTAGCATGCTCATAGACCTTTGCTCTATGTTTCTCTCTAGCCTCTCCTGCACAGGTCATTCAAACAACAGGAATATTGACTCATCCTTACCTTGCTCTTTGCCCAGTTGATCTTGGAGTTATGCTCTTGAAGCCAAGTGAACCCCAAGATTATATTTTGCTTCCCCAAGCTAGTGACAGCAAAAATGATGCACTCTGAGTGAGTTTGGTAGCAAAGGATCAGATCTATTCACAGAGCAGACAGAACCAGCTTCATTGAGCATGCCATTAATGTTATACACTTATATAGGACAATTGAGCAGTTGGATAGTGAGGCAATGTTGTTGTATATATCTTGCATTGAAGAAAAGGCCAGTTGCATCACTGTCAAGGAGTGCAACAATGCTTTGGGCCTGCTGGGTGTCTGTCATCTCAATCTCAACCTCCAGCCTCAGGAAGTTGGTTGAGGGCATAGCAGCAACAACAACTTGACCATACTAGTGGTAATCACAAAGGCAGAAAGAAGCAGTCCTAGCAGGATCAAGGGGGAAGAACTCAGCTTAGAACTCACATTCAAACTGTCCTAACTTACAATGCTGCCCACACCCTTTTGTCCTTTGAAATGCCTGCAGCACATATGTGAGGCATGACTGAGCTTCATGTAGGAGAGAACCCAGGCAATCCTGAGTGCATTCAAGATGAAGGCTTTACTGCTCAGCTAAATATAAGAGATGCAGGACCAAAGGAACTGTTCTATTGTTGTGTGGGCCCCATAATGGAAGGTAACCAATGTGGACAGAAGGGTGCAGGGAACAACAAGTAGTCAGTCAAATGGCTAGAATAATGCATAATCTTCAGACTAAGCCTGGAATAGAATGGAACAGTCCTAAAGGGGAACTGTCCTTACATTGCCCTGCACTCCCTGGTGCATGTGAATCATATGCTCAGACCTTACCCAGTATTAATTGTTAGTCATTTGCTCTTATATGCTAATGAGTAGTATAATGTTAGTCATCATCTCTAGTGATGTAGAATATTGGGCAGCCTGCAAAATAGAATACCAAACAATAGCAGTGTTCATCAGGTCTATCCATAGAATCAACTGTAAGATCTCCAGCATTGTTCCCTGTGCTTAGCTTGCTGCACTCACTCCTTACCTGACTCTTAGCTGCCTTTGTGCTCCTTTGACTCTTACTTGTTGCTTGTGCCTTGCCAAGTTTCTCCATAGAATGATTGCTCCCTTATAGGTAAAGTAACTTGGAGCAAGGCATTATTAAAGTGTCAGAGCAAGCTGGCAGTGGCATGGAAGAAGGTGTGGCAGCTGAGGGAGTGAGGGGAGGCCATCAAGGAGCACCTGGAGGGAATGAGCAATAGGATTGGTGGATTGGCATAAACCAGAAAGTTCATTGATGTGTGTGAGGGAACAAACACTCTGCAGGTAAACCTGGCAAGAGCAGGCAGATACAAGCAACAGGCAAGAGTTAAAGGGGCATGGAGCAGCTGAGAGTCAGGCAAGGGGTGAGTGTAGTGAGCTAACATGCAAGTAGCGATGCTGAGGTTCTCACAGTCAGTTCAATGTGTAGACCAAGAGAACACTGCTATTGTTCAGTCAGAGGATATTCTATCCTGCTGACCAGCTTATATACTACATCCATGGCTATGCTATGACTAATACTATATGTGATAAGTGGCCCAGGTATGCTAAGCAGATATTACTAACAATATGTTGAAAGGAGATATAAGGTCTGATGACTATGAAGGGCTGACTACTACCAACTGGAGGGTGCAGGGGCTCAGTGGCTGGTCAGTTGGAATGCTAGAGATGATGCCACTCCTATGACTAAGGCCAGATAGAGTTGGACTCACCTATCAGAGTTACCTACCAAGGTCATCTCCTTACAATGTGGAGGGTCTCCAAAACTTGGGTAGACTGCACCTGAGCCTTTGTAGCAGGCAAACAGTTTCCAGGCTGCATCATGGGAGGCTAGAAGCATGTGAGGCAGTGACTGGTGGCAATGGGGTGGTCATAGGGACTGTCCAGGTTGGCAGGAGCACAATGGTGGGGGAGGGACCTCAAGGTCAAAAGAAGAGTTCTAAGATGCCAGAAGGGACTCTTAGACTAAAATGAGAGACTTGTTCTGCTGTCAGGGCAACCTGTGGAGGCTGTGGCTAACTCACAACTAGCAGAGGGAGTTTCAAAGTCCATTGAGCATCTACAGGAAGATTTAGGGTGCTAACTACTCATCTGGCAGAAAAAGATCCAAGTCCAAGGATTCCCTATGCCAGTGACAGAAAATTTACCCTAGGGCTTCCAGGAAAAACAAGCTGCTACAATGAAGTCTGCAGTCTGACCTCAAATATGGGAATCCATTGTAGATGGCCTTGCTCTCTTGACTCAGCACACATGACAGGCCAAAACTGCAAAGAAGGATGTTCCCTGACAAAACCCTTGCAACATGAGGGAGAAATGACCCCCATAGCTAAGCTCAGAAGTACCTTTTCCCTTACAAGCACCTATTAGTAACTTGATGTGGTTTTCTCTCTTCTGATGTTTTGTTTTGGGAAGACCTGTGTAGTATACTTTGCATGTGCTCACAAGTCAATGCTTCTATGGAGAAAGATTGATGTTCAGAGTACCTTTTCTACTATAAGTAGGCACCCATTACTTAGTATTTCAGTGGGTTTGCTAGTCAAAATGACCTTTTGAGCCTGCGCAATACTAACGTGAGGTCTGAACTTTCTATCAAGGGGGTTCCAAGATTAAAATTCAAGATATCCTGTCAAATTTGATTTTAAGTTGATGAGAACCAACCAACCATGTGATGTCACAATTACTATATATGAAAATTTCAAACTCCGCTGGCTGACAGCTTGTCGCCGCCATAACCCACGTTGTTTCCTCCTATTCACGCCGCCTTTTGATCCACATACTGCGCATTTTTTTCTGCATTACAAGCTTCACATACCCGTCCAACATTCCATTCTCAAGGTTGACACATTCAAGATGGTACTAAAGCTGTCGTGAGCACATGATCTTTATTTACATCCAGATCATTACTCACCCATTTCGTGAATGATTGATGTTTGCTTCTTCAACGGTCTCTTGTAAAGATTTAATTCTTGATTCAAAGATGAAAAGTAAGTCTAGTGTATCACAATAGGCTGCCTCCATAGACAGTGTTGTTTGATTAGGAGTTAGAGTTTTCAATGGCAGTATCAATGCTAATTGTTCTATTGGGTTTGAGTAATTAGGTCTGATTCAGACACAATAGACAGAACACGAGGGGCATGGAGGGCAAAGAATTTTGCAGCATTCTCCTGAGTCTGGATAGTAGACTGTTATTGTTCATATACTTTCAGGTTGTCAGAGCATGCCTTTGTAAAACAGTGATGTGGAAATTTTAAGGCCAGCAGTTCCAACACAAATCCATGTATGACAATCAGGACAAAAGACCTTGCCATCCTTTCCAACAGAAAGCTCTTCCTGAATGTTGCATATAAACACCACTTCTAAACGTGACGATGCATTATTTCCATGGAGAATGGGGAATGGGAGGATGATTGACGTGCAAGTAAACAAATGATCGATATGCAATCGGAAATGGTATTTTTAGATCCATATATGATATTTCGTTGTATTATGACTTAATTTTACTCAAAAGTGCCCAAAACGCATGCCAAACCAGGTATGTCAAAAAATCTTTATTATGAGGATCCAGAACCAACCCAACGGGTTGCGTCGATCAAAAGTCGATCACGTGAGACCCCTTGGCTTCTGTTATGATCAGTGAGGTTCCGTGGGAAAGCCGATCTCTTCGATGTATATGTATACACAGGTGTGCGACGCTCTTCAGCCCTCTATCACTGCTATTCCATGGTTATTCCTATATTGGCTCTCCGACACGGTAATATATCTGCATGAGTCCGAAATGAAGTCTGAAGTGTTCATGATCATAGAACGAATCATCTTGCGTTCCATGAGTGGTTCACTCTTCGTCAGCTACCTAGGCTCGATGCATGTTCAAATGACTGGATACCAAGTTCATAATCCAGCATTGTGTGAACGAGGTTGGCTAGCATAGCTCACGTGTCCAAAAATCAGCCTCAAGCCCCAGGGCCAATCCAAGAAATGGCCGATGCTATGCCCAGTTTGGGTATCAGGCTTTCCTCCCTTCAATTCAACACGTCAACAAGTATCCACAGAACGTTCTATATAAGACCTCGCCTATGATCCTTTATCCTCTGTGACCCTGACTTCTTGCTCCTCTCAACAGGTCAACACAGACTTCTCGAAAATGCGTGCTTTATCCTCTCGACTCCGAGGCAGCCTTTTCAAGCGTACAAAGATCTCATCGATTATACCGACTACCTCATCTTCGATGTTATCTCAATCGACAATTTTGCTCATCGCGAACGTTACCTCGAATCTGACCACATTGTACTCGCCTATATCCCCAATTCGATCGTCCCGCCACAGTTGCACGGATATTGCCCCCAGGCAGTCAGTTAGTATCGTTGTCCGCATCCCCATCGTTCCTGGGGTCAGTATGGCGAGATAAAGATGTCAATCCATTCCATTCCTCACACCCTTCCAGTTCTGGTTCTAGTTAACGAGCAGCCCCATTCTGCTTCTGCTGTCATGATGTCAGTGAGACTCCTCCTGTTTCTATAAGAATTACTCAGTCTCATAACTTGCGTCGAGGACGTCTCGCAGTCTTGCATGTGGGATGAGATCGGTTGTGGACAGGCCCCTGTACCTTGTATCTCAATATCCATTTCACGGTTTGAGTCTCAAGACATACTTCTTTCATCCTTTCCATAAACAAGCGTCATATGATAAAAACACTGTTACTCAGTTACTTGTGACGTCCTTTTCTCTCCATACCATTACCATTATCATGACCATTACGGCATACATCCCTTCAACTTCGGCAGATCTGTTCAGGAAGCGTCCGGAACTACAGCCTTCGAGAAACAGAATAGGAATTCCCTTCCTATGTGCTCTGGATTCAAGGTGGTGGTTCTGGTATGCGGGCTTCCCTTCCCATTGAATATAATTCTTAGGCATAAGACTGTTAGAACTGAGGCTTGTGTCTGGTGGCTGGTTCGAAGTTCATCTACGATGTGGGATGAGGGGTTCGTTGGGACCTGGCGTGATGAGCTCCTATCATCGATAATGATTTCTTACCGACGTACCAATGAGTTCAAGTTGATATATGTGGTTCAGTGCATCCAATTTCTGTGCCTGCGCGAAAACGTTCTTAAATAATCTTTTTGCGCCACAAGGTGTGTGTCAACAATATATAAATTACTCAATTGGTCTCGGCGCAAGGCCGCTGTAGCACAATGGTAGTGCGTTGCTTTCCTATGTGGATTGCAGGCAAAGGTTGCGGGTTCGATCCCCGTCAGTGGTTTTCATCTGCTAGGTTTTTTTTGAAAAATCTGGAACACGTGGTCAGCTCTTTCCCCCACCCTTGTTCACGTTCCTTTCCGCCGCGTCGAGCATTTCTAGTGCACTTTCTTGACGAGTGATTAGTGATATGACCATCAATTCAAACCCTACAGACTGTGCCGAAAAGTCGACTGCGATGGATTCAAAGCACGATGAGTATCAATATCTCCAACTCATCCGACGCGTCCTTGACGCGGGCGACGTTCGGCCAGACCGCACGGGAACAGGCACCGTCTCGATATTTGCTCCACCATCTTTCCGCTTCTCCCTCGCCAACTCCATCCTCCCGTTACTCACCACAAAACGTACATTTCAGCGTGGTATTATTGAGGAACTACTCTGGTTCATCCACGGCTCCACGGACTCGACGCTCCTTTCGAAAAAAGGCGTCAAAATCTGGGATGGTAACGGTTCACGCGCGTTTCTAGATAGCAGAGGGCTCCGGCATCGCCGTGAGGGTGATTTGGGCCCTGTCTACGGGTTTCAGTGGCGTCACTTTGGAGCCGAATATGTGGATTGTGAGAAAGACTACACGGGCGAGGGTGTTGATCAACTCAGGGAGTGTATCAAGAAGATCAAGGAGAATCCAATGGATAGAAGGATTATCCTTAGTGCTTGGAATCCCAAAGGTGTGATAACAGCATTATCAGACCCGCGGTCAATCTTATATGCTTTTTACAGATATTCCTCAGATGGCCCTCCCACCATGCCATATGATCTGCCAATTCTATGTCCCTCTGCCTTCACCTGCGACACCAGAGGCTAAACCAAAACTATCATGTCTCATGTACCAGCGCTCTGCTGACCTAGGCCTCGGAATCCCATTCAATATCGCCTCGTACGCGCTGTTGACACACATGATCGCGCAAGTCACTGGTACGGACGCGCATGAGCTCGTTATCCAACTGGGCGACGCACACGTGTATAGAGACCACGTCGAGGCACTGGAGGAGCAACTCAAGAGGGAACCGAGACCGTTCCCGAAGCTGCGATGGGCAAGAGAGGGGATTGATGACATTGAGGAGTTTACATACAGCGATTTCGTGATTGAGGGCTATGAGCCTCACCCTGCGATCGCGATGAAGATGAGCGTTTGACGGATGGACTTGCATTGTGTCATGTTCGTAGAGTTGACTACCTCTGCTCAGTGGGAAGCTGGGGACTCGGAGACATATTTATATGCTTTGGAATTTCTTTGCTTGACAATGACATCATGCGTGACAGCAAAGCATGGTCAACAACATGAATTCGAAAACATCGTTGGATTTGTTGTCGTTTGGGTCGCGTCTCTCGTCACCTCCAATGTTTCCCAAGTCGACCGTCTGTGGACGTTCCTGCCGTTCATCTACACCGCATACTATGCTCTTTTGCCTTTATGGCCTCAAGAGCCTTCCTTCTTTCTGTGTCCATACACACCGAAGAGCCTTGGTTGGGCAACAGTCAGAGATTTCAGTCCAAGGGCAGTCTTGATGCTTGGATTAATCTTTCTATGGATGATTAGGTATATCTGAGCATTTCAAGCCTGTACTTTCACTTAATCTCTATAGACTCTCGTACAATACAAACCGACGTGGCCTCTTCAGGCTGTAAGGCCCTGTTAGTTTCGCCTCTTGCACTGTGTCTCAAATTTTCGCAGACAGGACGAAGATTACCGCTGGGCTGTCCTCCGCACCAAAGTCTCATCATGCCTCTTCCAAATCATCAATCTCACATTCATCGCTGCGATTCAAAACATCCTTCTACTTCTCCTCAGCTTCCCTACCAAAATTGCATCTACCTTTCAACCACATAGCCCTCTTACCACGTCGGATTACATTCTCGCTGTACTTGCGCTGGTCGTTTTGGCATTCGAATTTACCGCAGACAACCAACAGTGGGCATTCCATCAATATAAGCACGCGTATATGGCTGCTGGAAGCGGGAACGAAACATCTCTTGAACCATATGACAAAATGAAACATTGGCCCGGCGCTCGTTTAGACTTGACACCGGCAGACGCCAAGCGCGGTTTCGTCACTCGTGGTTTGTGGGCATATTCACGTCATCCCAACTTTCTCTGCGAGCAATCCTTCTGGGTGTGTTCATTCTTCTCCAACCGCAACATCTTCTGACAAAATGTATTCAGTGGATAATTACCCTTTTCCCGCTTCTGTCGGCCCCGGAGCCAAATCTAGTTTTCACTTCTTTCCCGTGGCACCTCGTACCCTCCCTCTCCGATGTCTTTGAAGAATTTCCCTACACGCTCTACCCTCTCCTATCCTATCTCTCCGAGCCCCTTTCTGACCTCGTGCCGGCCTTTGCGCTCTCCTTACTTTTCTTCTCCTCCACCCTTTTTACGGAGTCCATCAGTGCAGGCAAATATCCCAAGGAGTACAAGGCATATCAAGAACGAGTGGGTATGTTCAGCCCACTACGGACGTGGGAGAAGGGTCTCGTACTTGCCTGGCGTGGGCGGAAGAAAGAAGTTGACGACATCATTTGGGGTGAAGGCAATAAAGAAAAGGAGGAATAGATGATTACTGTGAGAGGGTTTGAGAGGGTAGAAGATGGACTTGGAACTTGGTTTGTGAGAGAATAATAGGACGATTTTGGGCCGTGTTTTCATTGGATCTGTATCATCATCATTTATTATATTCCTCCATGCTAAGCAGTAGGTGAGACGTCCCTCTCCGAAAATTGCAACATTCAAGTAACCCAACGTGTGAATTCATCGTCCATTATTTATTCTCTCGATCTGGATCCATGTCCTATTCCAACCGATACAGCAACTGAAACTTCGTCCCATCAGTCCAAGGCATTTGTGTTGTCTCTCTCTCGTCGACTTGCAATCAGGATTCAAACAAGATTTCAAGCTTTTCTCAGGCTTTTTATTTTCGTGACTTGACGTGATAGACGTATCTTTGTTTTCGTCTCTTAT
>JAGGAV010015781.1:6242-21302 GCA_017657295.1 Termitomyces sp. DKA64
CATGACCCCCCCTCAACCTCACTTTCTTAATAGCTGTCCCCAGAACTCTGTTCCTTGTGCCCCAGCACCTGTTATTGACACACACAACCCCCTAGACATCTCCAAAGCTTTCCAGACTTCCTCTGCTTACTTCCCCTGCTCTGTCTTGATACTTCCTGACTTCTGGAGATTTCCAGAGTACTTGTAGGTGCATATAGTTGTCATATCTGCCTAGTAAGGACCATCCAGTAGATTAGGGCCCTCATGGTCAGTGGAACCTGACAACATGAAACCACTTCCTCATGGCAATTTGAGGCTTATGCTCCTTAATAATATGGAGCATGAACCTGACTTGTTCAGGACTCATGGGCATCCCTCAAGGAGCCCATCAATGTAACATTTCATATCATGGGGATACATGAGTTATCCCTGCCATCTTGTTCATATTGATAGCAAGTGCCTCATTACCCACAAAGACTGTATTGGTCATGGGGAGACCAATAGTAGTTGAGGTGCAACATTCCCCTAAAGTCATTGTAGTACTCAAAGTGCCCCTGTACAAACATTGTTTCCCAGCTGTCTGGCAGGCAGCCAGGTACAGTATCATTGAGCTGTTGAAGGTCCTTTTTGGACTTTCTGGCATCAATAGCTAGCAGCTGTTTGGAATTAGCATTATGAATTTTCTTACAACAATCTGCTGCATTGTCATCCTCAGAATCACTGCTCAGGACATGTTGCTTGTACTATGATGGGATCATGTCCTCATCCTCAGTCCCTGAGTCATTGACCTCAGCAGACCCACCTGCATGTGACTGTTTTGTGATGAAGAATTCCTTGTCATGAGGGTTGCAATGCACTGTTGGAATGTGCATCTGGGACAAGGTGGCCAGGATTATATAGGTCCTCAGTTCAAAGATCTTGATTGTTTCTGCCTCCATGCCCAGTGGCACATCCACTGGGAAGGCCACTGGGATGCCAACAACCTCAGAGTTGTCAGCCACCTTAATGTTAGCATAAGATAGGGCTGGCTCCACTGAGACAGCTTTTGCCATGGCTGGTTTGGAAGGGCCAGCCAATGCCATGGGTGCCCCCAAGTCTAGGCACATGTCCATCAACCAGTCTTATCCAGTAGGAACCTGGTCATCATAGGGCACTAATGGTGCTCTATGAGTAGACAAACTTTCAATAAATATAGAAGGCTCAGTATGAGCCTTCTTTGGCTTTGGCAGCTGGAATGGGGGGGCTATCCACTTCCCTTTTTCCATTGCAGAGTGGAAGAGGTCCACTTGGGCCTCATCATTGTCAAGTTCATTCAAAACTTGAGCAAGTGCTAGCTGCACCATGGAGTCATCAAGGATGTCAGCTCCAGTCCTCTGGCACACCTGCATTTTGCAGCTTCTACAGCAGTTGAGCAATCTGCTCATCTGCCATGGTCAAGGGCTCAGGGTCTTTAGCTTTTCCCTTGCCCTTTTCCTTGGCAGAAAAGTGCTGCTCCACCATCTTCCAGGCAGTATACAAGGGGGAATCACCCCCTTCAATAGATTACTGGAGGGAAATGGCTTGGTTGCCTTCCCTTTGACCTTGCTACTCAAGGGGGTACCCATAGGCTGCCCTGTCAAGCTCAAGGCTGCTGCTGGTATATGCATCAGATGCACCATCAGTAACAACAGCAGACCTGACTGCCTCCAAGGGAACAATGATTCCATCAGCACTGTAATTGATGCTGGACCATCATTGTCCACCTCTATTACATCAGGAACCAACAGGGCAGGTATCAAAATCCCTGCCTGTGCTGATAATGTGGCAGGTCATTGTTGACCTGCCATGCCTCTTCCATGGCCAGGCCCAGCCAAGGCAGTAGGGGTCACAGGAAACTGTGGCACCATGTATTGCTGGAACTCATGTGACCATGCAGGTTATGTGGTCACAGGGTTCCCAAAGTTCATTGGTGGGGGTGCCCACAACCTCTCCCCATCCCACATTGTGGAAGAACATATGGTCTCCACAGTTGTAGCTGCTGCATCACTACTGCATAGCTCAGCAGGGCCACATAACCTGGCCCAGCCCCCATGGCTCTCCCATCCCTTGCAACTCCTCTTGCTGGGGATGCACTGACTCCTGGCACTCCAAGGGGGTCTGAACCCCCTGATTGTTTCTTTTTCTTGCCCATAGAGCAAGGAAGTCTCCCTCTGCAGTTGTTATTGCTAGCACCAACAGTAGGGGAAGACAGGGAAATATTTCAAGTCCATCAGCCCAAAAAATAGGCTGACATAATGTCTGATGGCCACTGGCATGACAGCTCCCCTGAAGTTCTAGACTAAGTCAATTTGACTTATGTTTTTTTTGCTGGTGCCATACACCCTGCAGTTCTGAGTATCTATCAAGGGCTTCCAAGTCCTTGCACATTTACAGGGACTCCCAAGTGGTGTCCTCTAGACTCCAGCAAACCTCAAATTTAAGGTTCACTCCCTTCCACCAATGACATATCAGGTCATTGACAAACCACTCCTGCTTGCCCAGGGCTCTAAAGTCAAATGGCTCTGGGGTCACATGATTAGAAAAGAGTACATTGTTGCTTGCCTTTGATAAGACCCACTTGTCACTGAGCACCATTACCACCATCTCCAACTATCTTATCTGAGGCAGCACCTGATTTTGACATAGCTGAGCCCCATTACATGAAGCCTAGTCCTTTGGTCTAGGAGCACATGGTCAAGACCTTTTTTTACCAACAATTGCTAGCAACACTACCTGGCAACAAAGGGACCTTGCCTCTTGACACAGGTACTAAAAGACATGTGACTCTAATCTCTCCATTCTTCATCTTGCTGAACTAACATACCTCAACAGCATCTACACTTCAGATTTTGATGTTTGGTATGATTCTTTTATGTCTGATAGATATGCAACTTTTGACATTGTGTACATATCCTGGTAACTGTATTGATGCCTGGTATGCATTATGGACACATTGACAGATGCCATTGCTGGTGGTGACTATTTACCCTTGCTGACTACTACACTTACAAATTGTATAAATACCCCCTATATATACCTAGCAAAAACAGAGTAAAAGCACCTCACATAGCACATCTTCAAAGTTCACTCAGCTCTCAGACTACAGATCTCTCTCTCTCTCATTTTCATTGTTAATGGCTTAGTGACAGCCTTGACAACCTAGCTTTTGATATAGCATGGACACCAGTTGTGGGCATCACCTTCATCCCTTTGTCTTAGCAAAGTCAGCAACTACAGCTAGCAACTGGTTTTATATCTTTTGTCAACCCTAGTGACTTTTCCATCTAGCTTTTGCTCCACTTCATCTAGTCACCCCCTTTACCTCTAGTGATTCTGTGCTACTGACTAGCATCACACTCTAGCAATAGTGACCCACTTCTACTCACCCCATATCCACATCTCTTTTTGTGCCCTTGTTCTCTGGGACATTTATCAACTTGCCCCTTACTTATCACCTTCCTATTGCCAGCTACACTATCTGATTGAACATGATCAGGCAGCATAGGAGCACATCACCTTATACAGATGCAGCAACAACACATGGAACTTAGGGTAGATCCTGTCAGGTTTCACTGACCATGGGGGTTCAGCTGCACTGGGCAAACAGATACAATGTCTACACTCATGATCCCATGCTTAGGTGAGCTCCAGAAGTGAAACTGAGTGGGCAAGGGAAGGAATGGGGTCCAATGAAGTCTGGGATACTCTGGTAGGCTATTCAGAGGAGTGGGAGTAATGGACAAGTAGGGAACAAGTATGATATGGAGCTCTGGAGTTGAATATCAAGAGCTAGGGGTCAACTTGGGTGAGTTCAAGTTAAGGGTACAGAGAGGCTTTGAAGGCTATGGAGTGGAATATAGAGGCAGGGTTAAATGGGGAAGTTGAGGCAAGGCAAGAAATTGAGAGGAATGAGACCAAATGAGACTTAGGAAATAGACAAGAGATGGAGACAGGAATGGAAACTGATAAGATAGAAACTGATAAGATTGGGACAGATGAGATTGGGAATTGATAAGATTGTATGAGATGATACAAAACAAAGAGATGGAGACACAAGAGACAAACAGACATGGCAATGTAGTTAATATCAAGACTACCATCACTAGTACTACTCTATGGTTTAAATATCTACAGGGAAACTTGTCTGAGACTGCAGATCCAAGGCTGGACTATGCAGGGTGGGTCTTGGGTATGATTGTTTGGGGTGTTCCAAGACTGACTAGCTGGGTGTCAGTAGTGTCTTGATGTGTAACCATGATGTGTGCTGAGGAGAGTTGAGGGAACTTAGAGTTACCCAGACACTGTGGGAGGGCTAGGGGAATTGCAGGGGATGCCAGAGAAGCATTGGGAATCTCTGGAGAAGCATTGGGGTTTTCCAGAGTGGGCACCAGGAGTCGGGGAGGGTTGTAGGGGTTAGAGGAGGAGGGGGGTGTGCTCTAGGGCTTATAGGGCTGGGTTGGGCAAAGTCTAGGGGTAAGGTGGGGGTGTGGGGATGGGTCATGACATTGCCCTCCCTTTAGCATTGAGACCCTTTGAGGCATGGGGAGATCTCCAGTGGTCAGCTGTGGCATGGGAATTGAAGATGAAGTGTGATAGCTTCTCAACTAGAAGCTCCCCAGGAGGAAATAAAAGGGGGTCAGGACATATCCAGTGTATCACAGTTACCTTCTCATGTCCTCCACTACTATGTCCACTTCTTCCTCATCATCCACAACCCCCCCTCTGTCAGACAAGAACACCATCAATGTCTGGGTGGCCTATAAGGAACACTAAGCCAAGTACAACTGGCAACAGGATCAGCATCAGGTAGATGCCATGTATTGTCATTGTAAGTGTTCCAATTCTGGAGATGAAGCCTACTGATCTTCCACATAGAGTTGTCCCTCATGGTGGCCAGGTCTTCCAGGGGCCCTTCTCTTCCTGGAGGTCCAGAACAGTCCACTTGGCCAGTCTCTGATTCATCAAGCCAACTTCTCAGATCAGTGTTGGGGCCAGGGGAGGTACAGGTTGTCCTGGAGACCCAGCAGATGAGGCAGGGGGACATCACAGCAGAGAGGTTTGTGGAGGTGGTGGAGTGGATCTGGGGCCCCCCATCCTAGTGTGATGTCAGGTGGAAGCTCTAGTAAGTTGATGTTCCTATGGTCACTCATATGCCCTTGGCTTTTCAATGATACAGTGCATAACTTGTGCTTGTCATGGAGAAGCATGTGAATTCAAGGAGCCAGTGGCAGGATCCTGCTGTGATTCTTCAGTGTGCCTGCCATGTCATGCAAGACATGAGAAGTGTTCTATTTCCCAGAAGTGGCAGGTGGTGGGCATAGCAGCAGAGCAGGGGTGGGACTAGAAGTGGGTCTTGGAGCAGTTGGGGGAGGGTTGGAGGGGATGAGTATCCAGTGGCATGTTGCAGCCCATGTGTCCTGTGGGAGAGGGTAGAGAGGGGGAGGGGCAACCCCAGGGGAAGATAGGGCCACTGTGGAGTGGGTGCAGGGAGGGGGCCTCATCCTCTAGGGACAGGAGGAAGCACTGGGCATCTTTCCCACCAGAGGCAGGGCCAAGCAAGAGGCCTTGGGGGGAGGTAATGATGGCCAGCCCCCCCAGACCCCATATGTACTTGCCAGCATTGGGAGTGCTAGTGCAGTGCCCCCAGGGGACCTCTGATCTGGTGCCAGGGGCAGACATCAAGGTGCTACAATGGCAGGTGACCAAATTGGAGGGGCAGTTGGCAGCATGGGGAGAGGAGCTCCAGGGGGCCCAGAAGGAGAGCAAGGTGGCATGGCAGAATTACAAGGCTGCAGTGAGGGAGGTCAGTGCAAGGGTTCTAGAGGCTCAGGGTCTGTGGGAGCAGCTGGGGCAACTGGAGATGTGATCTGTGGGGGTAGTGGAGCAGTGGGGAGCTATGGAGATACAGGCACACTGGGCTGATGCAGAAGTGAGGAGGAGGCAGGAGGAGTGGTTGGCATATGAAGCCACATTGGGTTGGGGTGGTGTCATGTGTGAGTTTTGTCCTTCTCTCCCTTGGCCTTGCTGATGTTTTTTGCTAGACTGAGTCCAGGAACACCAGATTCTGTTGGATGGGGCCTCCACCACCCTTGCATTAATCTAAGATGGATTGGGGTGGATGCCCAGGGACCTCCCTCCAGAGTTGAGGCAGGAGGTGGACCACATGGGGAGGCTACTGGTGGTGCATCAATGGAGGAACTCCATGGAGCCTGGATCATGGTGAGATGTGGCAGTCAATGTGGGAGAGGTTCTTCTGGGGCATGCAGAGAACCTGGCAGCAGTGACAGCTCAAATGGAGATTGATCTGGTGGGGATGGGGTTGGAGAGGGTAATTCCAGGGCAAGGGTGTGGGGGTTTCAGCCTTGAGGTCTAATCATTTGCAACTTCTTGGACTTTTTCTTGTCACCTCATACTATACTTGTATTCCTAGCAATTGTAAATAATGAATTCTTGCTGTTTTAGTGTAATTTTCAGCTTATGTAAGGGAAGATGAGAAGGGAAATGTAAGTGGTACTGGTGGAAGTTGAATCCCTGCTAAATCCAGAGGTGGGGGTTATGCCCACTGATGCTATCTGTACATGCTAGTCCCAGGAGTTCTGGGGCTTGGTGGGGTGTTGTCAGTCGAAGTCCCAAAGCTTGGTGGGGGCCCCAGAGAGGTTCTTCCAGGGTTCCCAGGTGTCATCCTTGGGTCTGTAGCCTTTTTAATGGACTAGGTACCAGAGCTAACCACAGACAAGGTGGAAGTCAAGGATGTATTTGACTGTATAGTGGTACTTGTCCTCAACTCTGACAGGCAGAGGTTGGCTCAGACATTGGCTGGGGAAGGGGTCCGGAGTGTACTTCTTGAGGAGGCAGATGTGGAAGATGGGGTGGAGACCTTTCAGCCCCAGAGGTAGGTTGAGCTTATAAGCATGGGTCAAAACCTTCCAGAGGATCTTGAAAGGGCTGAGCTACTTGTCATTGAGCTTCACTGAGGGTCTCTGGGTCTTGAGGTTGCACTGGTTGAGCCAAACAAGGGTGCTGGGGGCCCAGTCAGGGGTTGCTTTGCATCTAGTGTCAGTGTGCTTGGAGTAGGCCTGATTGGCAGTGTCAACCTTGTCCCAAAGGAATTGGTGGAGGGACTGGAGATCTTTGGCAACTTTGTGGGTGACATGCAAGGGAATGTCCTTGAGGGACAAGGTAAGTCAGGGGTTGTAACCCTTGTTGGCATAGAACAGGAAGACTGCAGTGGTGAAGTAGGGGGTGTTGTTATAAGTAAACTCAGCAAGAGGCAGTTCTGCATGCCCGTTGTTCTGCAAGTCATTAATGTAGAGGTGAAGATACTGTTCTAAGGTCTGATTTACTCATTCCATTTGTCTGTCAGTCTCCAGGTGGTAGGCAGTCAAGGGGTCAGTCTTGATTTTGAGTGCCTTGCATAGTGATTGCCAGAACCTGGAGATGAACAAGAGGCCACAGTCAGAGACAATGTTGTCTGGGAGTCTGTGCTTGGAGAAGACATGTTCAAGGAACAGCTTGGCAAACTCCAGAGCATTGTCAGTGGTGCAGCAAGGAATGAACAGTGCTCACTTAGTGAGTTGGCAAATAATGACAAGGATAGTGTTGAACCCTGTGAAGGCAGGGAGTTTGACAATGTGGTCCATCAAGATCAAGGACCAAGAGCAGTGGCCAATGGGGAGGGGCTTCAGTAGACCATATGGGTGATGTTGGGGGACCTTGGCTCAAAGACACAATTCACAGGCTCATATGTACCAGGTGACATCCTTCTTCATTTCTGGCCAAAAGTAAGTCTGAAAGATGAGTTGAAGGGTCTTACATATTCCTGGGTGTCCCTGGAGCTTGTGGCTGTGGTGCTGCCAGAGAATATCAAGGTGGATGAACTTGTGGTCTGGAGCATATATTTGGCCATCCCAGAGCAGAAGTTGGTGGTCTGGAGACAATGCAAAGGTTGTGTTGGGATCTGGGATGTTAGCAGGATTGTTTTAGGAGTTGTGCCAGATGAAGAAAGCATCCAGGGGGGCATTTCAGATTTGATGGAGAATTCCTTTCTCATTCATAAGCAATCGGCTCATCATCTGGACAGCCTGTCAGGGAACTACCCCTTCCAACCTCCACCCCTGTCTGACACTGACTCTCTTTGCCCAATTCTGCTCCTCCAAGGCTCATTCAATGGCTCCTGGGCACTCTACAGGTCCCCAGAGATCTCTGAAGACCCCTGGAACTCTCCATGATCTCTTGTAGAGCACTTTGGCTATCTCCAGTTACCTACACAGCCATTTCCATGCCTCTGCTGCCTGTTGATGCACCACATCAAGCAGAGGGGATCCTTAGACTTGTTCTCTTCAGGTTCCCCTCTGCTAGGTGATTAGTTACTATTTTATATTGTCTATTACATCTCTACTATACTTTGGATTCCCCTCTGCTAGCTGCATGATTTAGCCATTGCTCCCAGAGGTCACTCTTATAGCAGAACAAGTCTTCTATCCTGGTCTGGAAGCTCCTCATAGCCTGCATGGAATCTCCAAGCCCCTATCTGCTGCTTCCCCACCAGGCTTAAACACCTGTGGAATCCTATGTCTCAGCTTGCCAATCCAGATACTTCCTTGGAGGCCTCAGCCCTACAGGACAAGGCCTGGACTCACCTGCTACACCTAGAGAATCAGGTGCAATTGACCCAATCTCCCCTCACACATCACATGACCAAACTCCCAACCCTTTGCCAAACCACCAAAGTCATCTCCCAGTCTCTCCAGGCACTACTAGAATGCCTGACCCCTACCTCTGCACCACCCCCAGCTGTGGAAACACCTCCAGCAGCTCCTGCAGCCTTCCCAGCAGCTCTGGTAGCCTCTTGAGCACATATTCCCTGTCCCACATTCCCAGATGCATACAATGGCAATTGCTCTGGCAAAGAGCATTTCCTCCGGTTCTGCCTCACCTACATCCATGCCAGTAGGGACACTTTTGATTCTGATGCACTGAAAATTGCCTGGGTTTTGTCTTACATGAAGACAGGACATGCCTCCACCTACATGCTACAGGTGTTTTGATGCCCTGGAGGTGTTGGGAGTTTTGCAGATTGGGCAGCCTTCAAAAAGGACTTCTGAGTGGAGTTCTTTCTGATTGACCCTGCCAAAACTGCTGCCTCAGTGCTATGCAACCAGGAATAGTACAGGCAAGGGAAACAGATGCTGGACAAGTATATTGACTCCTTCTGGGCCCTAGTCAAGCAAGTGGCCTACCTCAATGGCCTCCAGCTGTGCCTCACATTCTGGGATGGCTTGCACCCTGTGCTACTGGAACACATCAACAACATTGCTGAGGGCTGCCCAGACAATGAGCAGATTGCCTCCTGGTATAAGGTGGCCTAGGATCAGTGGCAGCTCATGGAGATTCAACAGCAGCTATGCCACATGCACCCAACTCACTGCCCTGCCCCCATCTCCACTCTCTGGTACCCCATCCCTGCATTCCTAGCACCTGCCTCTGCTCTGGCCACCTCTGCCCCATGACCCTCACCATTGGGTTTACCTGCACCATGACTGCTACTGCCAGGCATCCCCATGGACATTGATGCCACCTGACAGTACTGCTCCATGCCACTACTGTGCCAGAGATGCCAGAAACCCAGGTACTTTGTGCAGCACTGCCCATTGGGTCTTGAGATATGTTACCTCTCTATGGCAGAGCAGGAGGCATTCCTCCTGCAGCTGTTGGCTGCAAAGGACATTGCCAGAGATCCCTCACCAGATGAGCTGGCACTGGAGTTGACCCTAGAGGAGAGCAGCACTTGCACCTCCCTCCCAGGTCTGGAGGAGGATTTTTAGTCAAGTAGCAGATGAGATGTATGCCTCTGTCACCAAGTACTAACTAGTTTGCTTGTCTGTTGATAGAAAATGAAATTGCTTCCCTTGATATCAATGACCCTAAGACAAAAGAACCCCAGTATTCTCCTCCAGATGTACAAATACCAACTTTGGACTCCAAGCTGAGCTCCCTGGCACCTGTCAGGCCCTATCCATGCTGCCCCACCTGGGAATGCCAACTGCCCTGGTGGTACATGGTAGCCATAAACCCCTCAGTGAACTCCTTGTGCCTCAACATAGAGATTGAGACCATGGACACCCAGCAGGCCTGCAGAGTCACCACCCTGCTGGATAGTGGCACCACATGGTTGTTCCTGGACTTGGAGTTTGTCATGTGCCACTGCCTGACTATGCAGCCACTGTCCCAGCCTATTCTGGTGTTTAATATTAACAGAATGCCCAACAAGGCTGGGGCCATCAACTCTGTGGTTGATCTTGTCCTCTGCTACTAGAACCATGTGGAGCAGGCTGTTTTTGCCATCACTAGCCTAGGCAAGCAAGACATGATCCTTGGGTTCACCTGGCTTTGGGAGCACAACCCCAAAGTAGACTAGGCCTGGGGCAAGGTGACCATGAGCCAATGTCCCTGAAGGTGCACCACTTGTGCCACCAAGGTCAAGGAACAGTGCCAGGCTGAGGTTTGAGAGTGCACAGCCATTCAGGCTTGCCATGCAGGTCACCTTCCCTTCACAGATCTAGATCTTCTGGACCCCCTGCCCTTGGTGTTCCATTGTAGAGAGGCCCTCTATGAAGATGACTGGAGTGGTGGCAGGGCCCCAGAGGAGGATCTGTCAGGGGAGTTTTGTGACTTGTATGACCTGGAGTCCCTGAATGAAGCAGTGGAGATTGGAGATCAGATATATGCCATCACCCTATGCCCCCTGCCCTCTATTGTGGAGATCTGGGCCAGCCAGACCACCTCTCAGCAGCTAACTCTGTGCCCCAGGAGTTCCAGGACATTGTACCTCCATATCTCCATGTGTTTGAGGATGTGTTCTCTAAGGCCTCTTTTGACTCACTTCCAGAGCACAAGCAGTGGGACCATGCCATTGGATTAATGCTGGACTCCAGGCCTGCAAGCCATAAGGTCTACCCACTGACACCAAAGGAGCAAGACAAACTTGATGCCTTGCTACAGGAGATTCTAGCCTCCAGTTGCATTTGCCCCTCCAAATCCCTGACGGCTTCTCTAGTCTTCTTCATTAAGAAGAAGGATGGCTCCCTCTGACTGGTCCAGGATTACCAGGTGCTTAATGCCATATTGGTGAAGAACCACTACCCCCTCTCCCTCATCTCCAAGCTCATCAACAATCTCCAGGGTGTGTGGTATTTCACCAAACTGGATGTCCAGTGGAGCTACAACAACATACAGATCCAGGAGGGAGACAAGTGGAAGGCCACCTTCTGGACCAACCAGAGATTATTTGAACCTCTCATCATGTGCTTCAGACTCATCAACAGCCCTGCCACCTTCCAGACAATAATGAATGACATCTTCCAGGACCTGATAGCTGAATGCATAGTATGTGTATACCTCAACAACATCCTCACTTACACTAAAACACTAGAGGAGCACTGCCAGGTCACATGCATCATCTTGGAATGTCTCTGCCTTTACCAACTCTATCTCAAACTGGAGAAGTGTGAGTTTGAGCAAGCCTGGATTGAGTGCCTCAGGTTGATCATCTCACATGGAGCTGCAGAGATGGACCCAGTGAAGGTGGCAGGTGTTGCAGAGTGGCCAGAGCTCAAGAACAAGAAGGAAATGCAGGCATTCTTAGGTTTCACTAACTTCTACCAGAGGTTCATCCAGGATTTCTCCCATCATGTCCAACCACTGTTTGACCTCACCACTGAGGATGCTGCAGATGGCTTTTGACAATCTCAAGCATGCCATCACCTCTGGACCCATCCTCCTGTTTCCAGACAACAACTCCCCCTTCCAGGTAGAAGCCAACAGCTCTGACTTTGCCACCAGAGCTGTTCTGTTGCAGCAATCCTGGGAGGATGGAAAGTGGCATCTGATGGCCTTCTACTTGAAGAGTCTGAACATAGTTGAGCACAACTATGAAATCCATGATAAGGAAATGCTGGCCATCATCTGGTTTAGCCTGCAGATGACACCAAATAATCCTTTAAAGAATTCAGGTCTGTCAAGGCAGTAATGGATCCACATTACATAGTAAAGTCACTGGGATGCAAATGTATGCCAATGTGTAATGGTTCACCCATGCACATGAGAAGAATTTAGCATTCATGTTATTACACATTGAGTTGATGAGAGTGTTGCCATGTACAGATTTAAGCATAATGCATTAAGTGGATGGTAATTTTGTCATGTGCAGATTGAAGCATAAGGTATTGAGCAGATGAGGAATGTCATTATTAGCAATTATCACAGGCAAAAATCCCACCATATTATCAGTGTCAAGTGGGCCATGTGATTCATGACAAAAATTCTGGAGGAAAAAATGCTGAAAAATTTGAAGGAAAGAGGTTTTGGGAAGACTTGTCAGCTTTGCAGCTATGAACAAGGTGAGACACTTACTGGCCATGTTGTGCTCCTCTTCAGGTCATAGACTTGATCTTTCAGTGCTCTCAAGGCTCTGTCATCTATTAACCCTATGTCAAAGCTCCCATCTTTCAGTGAGTTTTTTTATCTAGCAATGCCACTCATGGTTGCACCCTAGTCTGGTACAAGATGAGAACCTTGACTCCTCCACTCCTTTATTTCACAGCTCATGGTTTGTCCATAAAAGGAGAAAGCATGCATTGCATCTACCATCCTATTAGGCCACTCCCCTTGTACTATGTGTGCCAGGAAGATTGTCAATGCCATGCATAGTTGGTTCCAGGTCAGGTCCTTGTCTTGGGTGGAATTGTTTGCTCACCAAATATGTGGTGCTATGCTGGACCTATATGTTGGCTATGATAAGTGACTTACAAACCCCCATTCCCAAGATTCAATGACATTCCAAACACCTTATGGTACTCTCCACCTTGTCACCCTACCTATGAGATATACTAATTTAGTACCCATTTTCCATAACATTACCTTCATTCTTCAGCCAGAAATCCCTCATAATGTCCTCAGTTTTATTGATGACATTGGCACTGAGAGACCAAAAGATTGGAAGCTTGTTAACAGAGTACCCACAAGCCATCCCTGCTGACCCTAAGATCTGCTTGGCATGATGGGAATTTTTTGAACTCCTGAACTGCATCCTCCAACAAATGAAATATTGTGGCAGGACATTCTCTGGCCATAAACTAGTACTGTGTGCCCTTAGTTTCAAGATCTTAGGACATGTATATATCCCTAGTGGTTAAGTACCTAATAAGAGCTGCCTAGCACTGCTGGAGTGCTGGGGACCCTGCAAAACCCTTTCTAAAGTACAAGCCTTCCTAGGCATGGTAGGAATCCTCCAAATATTTGTTAAAAATTTTGCCCACTGTGCCAATCTGCTAACAAAGCTCACCCACATGGGAGTCCCCTTCAAGTTTGGTCCCAACCAAGTAAATACCCAACAAGACCTAGTCTAGGCTTCAAAGAATGCTAACCTGCTAGCCCCAATTGACTATGATTCCCCTGACCCTGTTATCCTAGCAGTTGACACCTCCCACATTGCCATCAGTTGCTGTCTGAGTTTGGTTCTATTTGCTGAACAATAGAGAAGCCCATTTTAGCCAGCCCAAACTGGAACTCTATGGACTATACCATGCTCTGCAAGCTCTTAGGATGTACCTCCTTGGAGTCAGAAGTTCCATCATAGAAGTTGATGCCTGCTATATCAAAGATATGCTAGAGAACCCTGACATACAGACATCTGCTAGCATGAACTTCTGAATGATGGTAATCTTCATGTTCTACTTCAAGCTTGTATATGTGAAAGGAACTTTCCATGGTCCTGACAGACTCTCACAATGACCCCTGCAGCCTGGCAACACCCTACCAGACCCTAGCAACAATGAAAAATTCAAGGATTAGATCAACCAGATGCTGCTACCACTTCTGCAAGCAACTGCTACTGCTTCTGATATACTGCCACTTGGTTTGCCTCAACATCACCAGCCAAAGCCATTAGTGACATTTTTAACAACAATCTGTCATGACCCACTCCCAGAACCCCTAAAACCCACTCAGCCAAGCTCAACAAGCCCCAGAGCACATCCCCCTCCTCTAAGAACCTCTACAACCCTCCACTACCTTTGGCACCCACTGTGGCAAACCCTGATGCTTCTCCAGAGATCTCCAATGCTTCCCCTGGTAGGCTCTGTGACTTCCCCTGACCCTCCCTGAGTGTTCAGATAACTCCAACCTTCCTTCCATCCTCCCTGGTGCACATCATAGATATGCATCAGATGCTACTGACACCCAACCAACTAGTCTTGTGATGCCCCAAACAAACCATACCTGAGACCCAACCCATGCAGACTGGCCTTAGACCCATGGGCCCAGAGGGGTCCCCCTGCTAGTACTTAAACTATAGAGTAGGATTAGCTATGGTAGTCTTGATATTGCATTACCTGAATGTCTCTTGTTTCCTCCATCTCATTGTTCTGTCTTGTCTTTCCCAATCTATCTGTTTCTGTCTCATCAGTCCAATCTTATCATTTTCCTTTTTCATCTTGTCTCCATCTCTTATCTCTCTTTGAAGTCTTATCTTGTCTTGTCCTTCTCATCTCAACTTGACTCCCAGTTATGTTCAGCTACAACCCTGATAGTTCCAACTCCTGTTCCTACCCCATATTCTAAAACATCCCCACACCCTCAACTCAGATCTAGCCCTGAGTTACCCCCCACTATTGTTGCATGCCTCTGTATAGCCTACCAGAGTACCCTGGACCTGACCAGACCATTTTTCCTTGCCCCATACTCACAGTTTCACTCTTCTAGAACTCACCAGAGCATGGGATTGTATGTGTAGACATTGTGTCTGCCTAGTAAGGACTTGCCCAGTATAGCTGAGCCCCTGTGCTCAGCAGAACCTGACACAATCCAGCAGTAGCAAGCAAACCTAGTGATGAGGTGAATTGCCTGACCAGTACCACAGGCAACACCACCACTTATAGTGATGTACTGTGTTCTGCCATAGCTCAAGCTAGCAACAACAGGGTGGGGCATAACAAATGCATGTGTCATACATTATAGTGGAGGTTGATTTGTGTTGTAACATGCAATGCCTGGCATAGTGGATCC
>JAGGAV010015782.1:0-21275 GCA_017657295.1 Termitomyces sp. DKA64
TCATGATGGTGGTTGAAGGTCAAGATGTGGTTCAACCAACTTGAACCACTCCCAAATATACCCAAACATGGTCACATGACTCTGTTGATATTCCCACATGCAACTTACTCTTTATTTCTGACTAAAATAGGGATAAATCTGCAAAGTTGAAGATGCTCAAAAAATTGTCCCAATGAGTGAATATTTTAAAATGGCCATTACTCCATCAGTTTTGATTGAAATTACATAAGCTAAGATGCAATTTGTAGCTGCGATGCCATAGTATTTTACATGATTTAACCAAAATTTTAGGTACTTCCAATCCTTCATGCCAATGTCATCTTTCAAAAAGTAAAAAACATTGGGACAGTTTTTTGAGCCACTATATGTCAGATACACCAATGTGGAGACTAGTCAATGGCCCCATTGCTGTTTCATTGGTGGGATCCCACCCCCTTTAATTTTTTCCTACCCATATCTGAGACCATTGACAGTCTCAAGGGGGGATATGTAACAGAGCATCTGCCAGACCTCCTAGTTACTCTTGTTAGTAGTATAATTACTATTAATCACTTATCAGTTGGTAGCATCACATGACACTACCCTTTTACTGCAGAACATGTATTATGTAAGGCAGTGACTTACTTACACTCTTGTGGACAGGATCAATAATTGATTTTCACTTAGGACTGGTGTATATAGGTTGTGCAACCTGTAACAACAACATTACAATCACAGTGCCACAAGTCCTACATCCCAGACTACCAGGCACAGAATTTCTCAGATGCAGATGCACTCCATGTCTTATGACAAAACTGTGTAACAGTGGAATGCATAAACTATGCATATACTTCTGGCATGGTCTACCTCAAACAGCATTTCTTCAAGCTCACAATGTCTCTCAACTTGTTCCAAGAGGTGGACAATGAGCATTGCATATGGCTATCACAGTGTGGGATGCCATTTACGATTCACAGAGGATGGATGGTGTAAAATGGATGCCAACAATAGATATTGTCTGCAAAGAGAGTATGTAGGATAATCATAAGGAGGGAGAATTGAGAAGGGACAGAAGAGAACTAAAAGAGAGAACTGACACATGCTGCTTAGCTTTGGTGGGGATCATAGCCCAGCTGCTCATCTACCACCCACCTGCTTTGCAGACTATTGAACACTCCCACTCAAGGTTCCTCCAGACCACCACTTTTCAGTTCATATCAGAGAGTTGCTGTCTAGATGGTGCTTGGAAACACCAGCATCCTCTCTCTGTATATGCAAAGGAATGAGGAATTTGATGGCTCTTGTAGACATCCTTTGTCCATAGTACCGAGCAAAACGGGTGCAAGGCACCTTGTTGTGCTTGCAGTAAAGGATCTCCAAAGTGAGATAACTGCCTCAAGCTGGCATCATGAGGGCTACTTTTTCATTCTCATTGCTTCCTCACATCATGTCACCACCACTTCAGACTGTTAAAGAATTGTTTTTGCTTTGAGGAGACATGTTAGAATTCATACATATATGTATGATGATTGTTTATCGAAGGCTAAATCATAGAAGACAAGACAGGGATGTGGTGAAGGTGCACATCTTATCTTTCTACAGGAAAGCGATTACAATGGCCAAACTAGTTTCTCGCCAAAGTTCCAGTGTACGGCCTTGATAGAGGTATATTCTTCGAGAGCATAACTCCCAAGTTCACGACCTAATTTGAGAAATGGTAACGTATGAAGACGCGATATAAAAACCTTCCACGAACCTATTCCGGACTGTTTCTTGCCTCCAAAAGGAACATTGTTGTTTAAAATGTTGTATTGGTTAACCCAGACCTGTAGACCATTCAATCGATACATTACTTCTTGGAAAAGATCGGAGAAAATGCGGAAAATTATGGAGGGCGGATTTGTCACTGACAGTTCCAGCCTCAAGGGCCGATGCAACGCGCATGCATTGGTTGGCGTCAGCTGTTTATAAGTAGATGTAAGTTTTTGCTCCTCTTGGAATGGACATCAGAAGGTCCAGGGAATGCGCACTCGAATGAAGGCCTGCACCCAATCCGTACGTCGTGTCGTTCGCGAGAGCTATAGCTTCTTGCTCTGTTTTGAATCGTCCCACTGACAATACCGGTCCGAAGATCTGAAGAATCTGTTAGTGTTGCTTACGACACTTGAGAACCTACGATCCCCTCACTTCTTCCTTGACCTGTCGTAGTCATATGAATTAGAGTGGGCTAGATTAGGGTCTTATTGGTCTACTAACAATTTTCATATCTGGCCGGATCTCTGTAAAAACTTGAAAATTTACTTAGACGCAAAACACACCGGCAGACACCGAATGGAACTCACTCGTAGGATCGATATAGTAACCAGTACCAGCTCTTTTAACTCCACCTAGGATAGTCTTGGCGCCCTCTCGTTTACCTGACTCGATGTAGTTCCAGACCTTATCATATTGTCCCTTTGAAACCTGAATGGCCTGTCAAGTACCTGCACAAGCTTGAGAAATAAAGAGTACCATACAAGTGGACCTCCTCCTGATGCATCATCAAAACCGTCGCCTATCACCTGTTTTTTCACCTGTGTAACTAGAAGGTCGACAAATTTGTCGTAGATGGCGTCTTCGACATAGAGCCGTGAACCGGCTGTGCAATCTTGGCCAGAGTTGTAGCATATTCCGAGGGCAGCCCAATTGGCGGCTAATGCATCCCATCAGTAAAGTGCTACGAAGTCGAGGGGACATCACCATATGAAGAAAAGACGATAGGATGAAGGCCAACACGGCAAGAACGGCAAAGACCACGCCAGCCTCCATGTTTCCAAAGGTTGTAGACAGATGCCTGGCCAGAGGCAGGTTCTTGCCGAGTGTACACGTTGCAACAGCATATGGTTGCCGCAAAGATAGAGGGGCCACGAGAAACATGAGATAAATATTGACAGAACGTGTCAGACCTTCCCTCAGGTACCCAGAACTCGGTAACACAGCTCCACCAGTGATTTCATACGGATATAAGAACTAACCTTGATTTAGGTCGGCAGAGGAAAAGACGAGATGAGGGGATTTTCCGCCAAGTTCAAGTGATATCTGTGTGGCAACATTGTCACATCAGGGACTCCCGAGTGGTGGTACTATTCAATTAACCTTCTTCAAGTTACTCTTCGCCGCAGCCTCCATGATCTTACGGCCCGTGATAGTGGAACCCGTAAAGGCCACTTTGTCGACGTCAGGGTGGGCAGCCAGTGCAGCGCCACCGACAAGACCATATGACGGGACTGTATTAACCACTCCGGGGGGAAACCTAGGACAAATGATATCTCAAGGTAATCCATAACGATTCCGATGTATAATTACCCCGCTTCTTTGATAAGTTCCGATAATTTCTTCGAAGGCCGTTGTCAGACCAACATCATAGTGGAGGTGTGGGAAACATACAAGTGCCGTGAGAGGGCAAAGCTCTGATGGTTTCATAACAATCGTACAACCCACGGCAAGAGCTGGAGCAACTTTCCACGCCCTGTAGACTCTGAGATAGTTGCTTGACACATGCCAGAAGAACTTACCACATATTGATTGGATAATTCCAGGGAATGCTAGCATCAAGGCTGAATACTCGGTAAGATGGGATCGAATTTAAATCGTTACATTTGGCCACAGACACCAATTGGATCATGGCGAGTAAAGGCAAGTTTAGTTTTATTGTCGACTTCAATGGTCTAGATTCGGGAAGATGAAGACCCAAGCACAAGAGAACGATAAAGAGACTACACACCTGACCGAGTATTTTGTCGGCCCATCCAGCATAGTACCTTAAGCACTGTACGCTGTCTCCGATATCAAAATCCCTAAGGTCTGTATCAGTACACCCGATCAAACTCTTTATACGCCATCACCTTGCAATTCTGACGGGCTTCCCATTATTCAATGTCTCAAGCTCTGCAAGTTCTTGTGCATGACTTTCGATCAGATCTGCAAGCTTATTGATCAACCTGGACCTCTCAAATCCGGTGACGTTTTTTCCCCAAGTCTTTTTGAACGCCTGTCGGGCGGCAGCAACAGCAGCGTCGATGTCCTTAGGGGAGGCTTTACGTGATAAAATCAACAAAGTGAAGGATTAAATGGGAAGGCATACCAGAAACAACAGAGCAGATGACTTCCTCGGTCGCAGGATTCACGGCTCTGTAACTTGTGTTAACACCATTGTTCGTGGGTTCATGGCATTGGACCCACTCGATTCGTACTGTGGAATCAATCGATGGTACAAATTCATTGTTGATGAAAAGACCAGTTGGAACGGTGATGCTCTTGTTGAGAGTTGGGATCTTGACAACAACAGGTTGAGCCATGTGGTGGGTAAATCCGCGGGTAGACGTCACGATAATATATACAAAGTAGCTGAACTTTATAGCATTGAGGCCCTCAGGCAGATCAGCTGATGCTCTACGATAGCGGATAGATAAATTGAAGAGGTTATCGCGAGCCGAGTATATCGAGCGCAGATAATCAGACGTAAAATTACCATTCCGGCGTCCCAATCCCTATGCGGATCATGGCATTCGTTCCACACTACTTTCCACCCTAGCAAATTTTCATCGATGTCCTGGAGATCTAGATGGAGGTTTTTCCGTTTTTAAAAAATGAGGCCACGTGATTCCTTCCACGTAACCCTTGAACCTCTGCAGCTCGTCGCATGGTTCGGTTTTAGGCTGTCGGAGTGGTTTGTTTTAGCGAGAGTCGGTCGACGGGGCGACTACTTTATGATTACTTGATGTAGCGACGTAGCTATGGCTGTACACTATATAGCATAGAGAACGAAAAGAATTGTAGGTTCAAGCCCAAGAAGTAGTAAGTGTCCAAGTAATAGGGAGAGGTAGGAGGGTGCTCGAAGGAAAGAACGACAACGTCAATAGAATTTATAATCACGAACTCGCTAATTGGAATATATCCTTATGCGCTCGTTCGTTCTAATCTGCGGTGGGAGACGAGATGGAGACTCGACGACTGATAACTGAGACTGGATCTTACATCTAGGGTAGCGAGACGTAAGAAAACGGACTGGATAACTGCGGTGAAGATGATGGCTACTCTGTGAGGAGTATTAGGCTGTTGTAGTGCGGTGAGTGGGCGAGTCTACGCTGGCCTGACTGATGATAGTGGTGGTGAGAGTGCAAAACCATTGCATGCATGGAAAAAAGTGCAACACTGTTGCACATCATGACTAAATGAAACCTCGGCCCTACTGTTCCCGACCCATCATCCGCCAACCAATGGCACTGAGCCGAAAAGGGCCTTGGAATTTTTATGATCCATAATCAGAGTGAGATAGAAGATCAGCTCTGATATTGTCTTTACCTGCAATATGACAAACTCTCAAGTTGATCCTGGTCTGAAGAATTATGCCTGCAACAGCTTGTACTGCTGAGTTGTGCTCAGCTATTGGCAATAAATGATACTTTTATGATTATGTGGATCGCTTGTCCTCCTAGATCTTAGTTTTGCTGTGCTATCAGCGGCCCATACTTCCAAATCTAAATACAAGAAAATCGATAATTTTGAGGATAAAAATCCCAGGAAGAAAGGCCTCTATCTATTCTAGATCTCGGAATTCTACATCCCCAGCTGGTCATCAAACTCCTCGGTCAAATGATGTGTTGACCCATCTCTTATTGACCGAGGAGTTTGATGACCAGCTGGGGATGTAGGAAAAAATTGAAAACAATGTGGAGCATGATCCGCTTAGTATGTGTCAGTGTGTCGATTGGTTATATAGACAAATGCAAAATGAGTTAGTCCTTGGTTAATGGACATTGATCACAGGAATTTCAAAGTAACTTTGAGGAAGGTTTGTTGACGGAATTTGCCATGGTAGTCGCGGGCAAGGAAGTAATTATGTTGTACAAATGGCTCCGGCTACGTCCTTTTTGGTACCCTTTATCGTCATATCTGTAGCTGATATAATCATAGACACATGGTGGATCGTCTCAAGTTGAGCCTACTCCATGCCGTCCGTTTTGATTAACTATTAAGATCGTGTCGACACCCCTGCTACTCGCGTCCTAAACAAAAAAAAACTCCAAATTTCCTTCGCGGGCGTAATCATATAATACATACATACATAGGTCGTTGTTGACTTCGAAATACAGACTCGAAAGTTTTATCACAAATAGGTCTTGCCATCTAGTTGAATTCCAGGACGACGCGTCCACTTATTATGCCTTTCGTCATATCCTCGTATGTTCTACATATCAATAACATCAGTAAAGGCAGAAACACAACCAAATCACGAAACACCGACTTTTGCAGGTCGCCTATCTTCCTCAACTGGTAATGGCACTTTACAGCACCACGGGCCGCAATCTCGATAGCCTCGACTGCATCCTGCCGGTTGCCTACATACGAGCCAAGGATGTTAATGCTCTATTGAACAATATCTTAGATTGACCATGCTCAGGTGTATTTAAATATAACGTACCTTGAAAACAGTGAAGAAGATGGATGCTTCAAGATTGGCTTTGCCTGGTAACCCTACGGCCATGAGGGTACCACCACATCGGAGGTAGTCAATGGCCTGAGAGTATCCAGAAGACTACATAGAGAGAAGTAAATGTCTCTTCCGAGGATTTAATAATTAGAAGTATACAGACCGAAGCAGTGGTGACGACAGCGGAATGAGCTCCGTCACCGCCGGTCGCTTTCTTGACTTCTTCAACGATGTTTTTCGAATCCATATAGTCGATCCATACGTCCGCCCCGAGGTTTTCGCAAAGCTTCTTCTTCTGCGGTCCACTGTCTAAAGAAAAGTAAGGATGATAGCTAAGACCCGCGCGAAGTAAACATACCAATAGCAATAACTTTGAGGCCCATGTCTTTTGCGTATTGGACAGCTGATGAAAGCAGGTCAATGACACCAACGCGTACGTGGGACAGGTAGATATACCAAGATGGCCGAGACCTCCGCCGGCACCAGGTAGGACAACCCAATCGCCTGCGGTCGTCTGGCTGTACTTCAGTGCACGGTAGACTGTAACACCCTGCATCGAACTTCCTGAGTATTTTTCCAAAGAATAGAGGTGCGAACGAACAGCACAAAGTATAGACGCCGCAGCTCGGCTGTCGAGGTTCTCCGGAATTGGCGTAACGTGGCGTACAAACGAAACCTAAAACGAATTAGACTTATCGTCAAGAAAACATCACTTGTAGACGTACAACGTATTCCGAGAATGTACCGTCGACTGTGTAGCCACTGAGCTTCGCCTCACAGCAATCTAATAATAAATCAGAGTCGATATTCGGTGATAAGACAATTAGTACTTTGCTCGCGTCCTTTGCGGCATTGCTCGCAATTGAGGCACGAGTCAGCTAGCCACTTGATGCCGACGCGATCTCCAACCTTGACAGGGCTGCCTGTGGTGTGGTTGCCGATAGCGACAATTACGCCAACACCCTCATGACCGCCGATAAGAGGGCTCTTTGGAGGGACAGGCCAGTCACCGAGAGCAGCGTGAAGGTCTGTATGGCATACTCCGGTACAGTCGAGCTTAACGAGGCACTCGCCTGGTGCAAGCTCAGTCTGGGACTTGACCGGGTGGTCGTGTTTGACCTGAATGGGGGCACCACTGGTTGCGACGATGGCGGCAGTCTGAGTCTTCGGGATAGAGGGAGACATTGGGATTTGGCGGGAATGACTTCATCTGGTCCTCTTTTTATATTCGTGTCTTAGACCGCTAGCGCTCAGAAATGACGCATCGAGCACAACGGAGAGGGGAGAGACGTTGTTTCGGCATTTTCCGGCCCGGGGGGGGGCGGCATCCACTCATTGGGGAGAATCGACTGTCCTTGTGAAAGAATTTTCGGAGGTATGTCTCCTACTTATCAATCATTTTATCTTACCCAGGAATGACCTACCCACCTTCTAATAGTCACCCATGTGCCGTAGACCTGTATTTCGCATGGTGTCCAGGTAACTAGACCACACCCAAATACTATTTCCAATCAACGTCTGAAGCTGAAGTTTGACACATTTCAAGGCCTGAAGGTCCATGAACCTCAAGTGGCGGGCGTGCCATCCCCGTGACATCCGGGTCTGACAACGCAGACGGATGCGCCGCCAGTCTTCGATGTGATGCTGTTCCTTCCGTTTTTATGCAAGAATGTCTCAGACGTTCCTATGAGGGCCATTTTGACTAAGCCGGAACTCAATCTATTTGTGTACACTCTGGTCATTTACTCTCTATTAATCCTTATGTACGCCATCTATCGGATGTTGTTATTCAAGGCTTAGTTTTAGTTCAGACGGCATGGCTGACTGGATTTTCCCTATGTCAATGAGAATCACACTTATTTAGCTCATTTCCATCTTTTATTTTTCGGCTTCCGTTCCACATGCGGAAGCAACATACTACATCTATGGATCTAATGTAAACGATGGCCTACGGCTCAATGGAGTGGAGGAGCGTAAGTTATCTGTCGTTCCACTCTTCAGCGTTCTCCTAGTTTGATAGAGATAAACATGTATGATAAGCATCATTTCAAGCAATCCCGCGCGGGTATTCGCATCATTCATAGGAGGCCCTCGAAATACCAATGTCAGCGGACAAGCATGGAGTAAAAACTTTTTTCATCCTTTCTTGCCGATCTCGGAGCACCTTTTGGATCAAAACTTCCGCTGCATGCAGGGCATGAACGTATGAGGACTCGTGAACCCGCCCAGAGACCTGTATCTAATCCAAATTTGCATCATCACTAGGGCTTGGAGCTTGAAGGTACGTCGCACCAGATTTCTGTGTCCCGTCACGGATGTGGCGTAACTTGCTCTCTTATGCGAGAGGCCAATAACGATTTGTTTTCAATGCAAAGGTTTCGATGCAGTATCTATGTCAGAGGATAGAATGATCAAGTGGATCTTCTGATGAGATCGAACGACGAGTCTTCGCCTCGAACCCAGAAAAGGCAAATGAAAAGCCTCTTAGGTTCAAGTTCAATGTTCAAGCTTCTGGTTATGTGGAACAGAGAGAGTGGACGCACATTTTCGACTACGTAGTTATAGTCGGTAGAATTATCCTCGGACCTACCTCAGGGGTGAAAAAATCGGAAGCATCGGAATTCCATGCTTGGAAGCTGATTGCAGTCCCGTAAGCAATTGTCTATGCCGTTTTCCTCCTGCGTCTTCCGAATGTTCCTTGTACACATATCTGTTCACATTCAGTCGGATATTCACAGATAAGGGTCGATGTCACTTTCGACAGGTGGTAAAACGACTCTATCAGAAGACCAAATTGGGACCAAACCAATCCATTTCCACCCTCATTGCCATCCACCCATTACCAAACCCATCAAACACTCAGCAGGTGTTTCTTTGAAAGATGAAATAATTTTGTCAACAAGACCTCAATGTCACAGATGATGGCTGTACATCTAGCCAGCTCTCCTTCCATTGAACGCTCCGGTCGGTGGCAAACATCCAATTGCCGGTCCATTGACCGCGTCTTGGTGTGGAGCTTCCCTCAAATTCTTATATACTAGCCGATCCCTGAGCTTAAAAACTGGACCGCTCACTGAACGAAAGTATCGCTATAACGGAGGAACTCCAATGGTGGCCTGCGTCATATCTCAGGACTCGGAAGATGAAGAAATAGAAGTCTATGACTTCGAGCCCTTACCAACCAAGGAGCTGTTTGTTGCCAAGCCAGAAGATGAGATCGGGAAACAGAGGATGATTGAGCTTACTCTGATTGACTGGGCATCTGTTCTTGAGATCGAGACATTCATAACTCCTTCTGCTTGTCATGTTCCCATTTGTTGGAACTGTTTCAGGAGCTTACTTTCTACTTTCGGGTAGGTAGATGACATCCGCCGCCCGCTGCATGTTGACTATGTTCGCTCGCCTCACATTGGTGATTCGATTTCGTGCGCTTTTGACGATGGTTCGATGCTTATTCCTCGAGGTTGCTTGGACATATTTCATTCGTACTAAGAGATACTTTACGGAAGGAGGGAGTGATGATGGAGGTCGACATGGTCGCTTTCCCCGGTGTATCACTGACGGATCACACGCAAGAAGATATTGACTCGGAAGGGAATCCTCCGAAAGGAATGCAGACGAGGTTCTGCCACGCATGTTCTCGCTGGATCGAACAAGAGTATTGATCCATCCGCTTTGTAGGCCTCACCGTGCTCAGACTTGGATGGTGAAGGTGAACACCGATACATATTCTGGTCGTGGCTCCGGGTAAGTTATTTCGTACTCTTTCTTGAAACACCTGGAAAAGGTACGAATGATGCTGCTCTAGATGTAGATCCCATTCGGTATCAAACCTGTCTTTTTTCCCTCGTCTCGAAGGTACAGGAATTGAACGTCAACTCACTGAAACACATCGTTATTCTGATAGCCTCTTGTGTCCGCTCAAATCGCAACACTCACATTATCATTTAGCATCCATTCCCCGATTTCACTGATGAATATGACCCATCATGGGCTCAGCACTTGCGGCTGATATCCCATCTTTCGTTGACATTCTTCACAGTCGCTTCCCAGACGTCGCTATCTCCACGTACGATATTGAAAAGGGTATTAGCCAGGAGTGCACTATGGATGGCTTGCATCCCACAGTTGACGGCCAGGCTATCCTCGCGGCGGTTTGGTTAGATGAGGTAAGAAAAATTGTGAAGAATCTGCTTGATGGTGCACATTAGGGAGCTGTCATTGTTTTTCCCAAAATGTCCCGTACGATACAAAGACGGAGCCGGAACTTGGGCTGGCGTGGTAGGAGCGCGCGTCAACGTGTCAAGTCAAATCACGTAAGATTCTCCATCATCACAGAAAGCTGCGCGTGAGAAGCTGATCTCGCTAAGTAGCTAGAAGCTCTGGTGCTCTGGGTCCTGGCATACACAGAAAGACAAGGACCCACCGTTCTCGTAAGTAGTTGTGAGAAAGGGTAAATCCACTATGAAGTAACCTCGGGCAACTCGGAACTTGCCCTTGTTGTCTGATGTATTTGAATGCGAAGACCTCTTGCTCGCGATAGGGGCTCCTCCTTACTCTCTCTGGCCGGTACACAATGTCCACAGCCTTATTGAGCCCGTTGTCTGCCCTCTACGCAGCTCATTCATGTCGTACATTTATCTCGGCTTTATTGATTATCATCGTTGGTTCGCGTGTTGTCAAGCTACTCAAAGGTCTACGTGTGAATACGAATGTGTAATGATCTTTCCTCGCACTGTTACTCATAATGTTTGACTAGTCCGTGAGCTACCTACATGGCGTTTGTGTGCCGTTTTCCCCGGCAATGCCCCCTGGGGCCCTCCTGCCCACTACTTGGTGGAATCCTGGCATCCGTGGCGGCTGGGTATTGCGCAAGAGACGTGGGTCTATTGTTGCGCTACAAGAATATGTTGCTTAGAGGTCGTAGTATACAAGGCAGGCGAAAACTTTTCTCTAGTGCCATTTCTCCTGGGCTCCCCAACAATATACACATCAAACCTCGACGTTATGAGGCAAATCCTCACAGGTGACCAGAGGACAAGTTGGCAGAAGACGGAAAGTTCAATCACTTCTCTTGCGTAAGTGCTTGTAGGACTTCCTGTCGTCTTTCGTATGTGGGTCATTGAATATTCGGTTCCACCTTGTCCATGAAGAATCGAATATTACTCGCGGTCTCAGATCTGATTTTATCTTTCCCCTCTTGCTTATCTCATCCCTATGCTGGTAGAAGCTGGGGTCCAAATTTGGTAGCTTCTCAAGATGGCGAAGTCTGGCGAAGACACAGACGAATTGTTGGTCCCGCGTTCAACAACACGCTGTATGTCTTCGTCTATCTGCTCGCCTTGACTTCATCGATGCTTTGCAGGTACCAGACAGTGTGGAGAGAGACTTTGAATTTCTATCGTCAAATGGAAGCAGCTGAGGGATGGTCGAATAAAAATGTAGTTGAGATCTCTGCTGCTCAAGTTCTCTCTACCAAGGTTCGTTCTCTCTGCTGATCGTAGATACATGCTCATGATATTGCTTCTGTTTCCCTCCACTGGGATCATAGATGGCTCTCCTTGTAATCTCAAGGTGTGGATTTGGGTTCTCTTTCGACTGGTCTGCCCCACCCACTGGCCCGGATGGCAAGATGTCTGTTCAAGAAGCACTTCGATTGCTTGTGGATTCATATATTATTAGCATGATGGCTCCCAAATGGATGCAGTACCTTCCTCTTCCTGTGTTTGTCAACCTTTCGAGCATAATCCAGATATTTCTTGTGCTGATCGACTTCTCTAGTTTTGCTAAGATTCGTCGGGCATCTGAAGCATTATCGGTGTTCATGGAACATGAAATTGCCGTGCGGATGGAGGAAGTACAAGCCGGGAGCGGGTCCGTGGAAGAACGTGCTGATGCGTTTACAATGCTTGTCCGAGCAAACGAACAGGAGACAGGAAAGTTGAGGCTTAGCAATCGGGAAGTGGTGATTACGGGAACATTTATATATTGCAAGGCATCTGATCAAGTCTGAACCCAGATCGGGAATGTTTTTATGTTCCTTTTCGCAGGTCACGGTAGGTAGCTGTTGGGCCACCTTCAACCACGTTTTGATACTGATATGACAATCATGGGCAGAGACAACTGCGCACGCGCTTTCCGCCACTCTGGCTCTTCTTGCACTTCATCAAGATATCCAGAACGAAATTTTCGAACATATAGTCTCTGTCATTGGTTACGACTACAACCTTGTAGGTACATCCCAAATTCCTGAACTTTATTCACCACCAACCTTCAAGGTGTACGACGATCTCGAGAAACTCAACAAAGTTTTGGCTACATTTTATGAAGCCTTACGCATGTTCCGTGAGCCTTTTGGTTGTCTCATGAGTGCTGAAAAAGCCGGCTTTGAACTCTGTGCATCCTGCAGCCGCAGCCTATTTTATGTTACGTGAAGCAGCAGAAGATTCTGTATTGAACCTCCCCAATCCAGTTGGAGAACAGGGAAATACGCAGTTGAGAGTATCCAAGGGCACGATAGTAAGCTTTCTATTTGACCGAGTCTTTCAGGGACATCATTTTCTGTTTTCAAGGTCATACTAGATCTGATTGGCGCTCGTGAGTCCTCTAAATCATATTTTCATGTAGAAGTGGCTTGATAATACTTCCAGAATACAACCCTCGGTATTATGATAGCCCAGAGGAGTTCAGGCCTTCGCGTTGGTACAACACCAATAGCGAATCAGAGGCATTCTCTGCGTTCAGTCTTGGGCCTAGAGCTTGTATCGGGCGCAAATTCGCAACAGTAGAGGCAACGGCGTTTCTGACCATGTTACTTCGTGACTGGAATGTCACCCCAATTTTCAAGGTTGGCGAAACATCTGAAGCATGGAGGGAGAGGGTCCTTTCTCACCCTGTCATGGGGCTGACGATGGGGGTACGAAGTGCACCGGTAAGATTAACTCGGCGACGACTTGTGTCGTTCGTTCGTGTGCTTCAGTAAATTTTGACATCATTGGTAAGACCTAGAATTATAGAGATGAATGTATCCTGATCACTATAGTTGATGGCAGACTAGCGATTTGGTGGAAGACATTCCCACCTACCAGCCCTCTAGTATGATGCGGATCACGCAATGACATTGTAAATTATGTTTGACACTGCTGGTTTTTGTATGTATATATATAACCATCATGTACATTACAGACTAAGATGTGCCTTAAGTAGTTTCATGCCAAGGATGTCCCCCACATTTTTAGAGGGTACTTGTGTGAGCACCGAAGGATGTGCTCTTACTTCCCCACACTGAGTTGCATTTTTGCTTGGTGGTCTGTCTCCAGCGACCTGGAAGTATGGTCCGTTACAAGCACTGTGATACTGAGATCTAGGAGAGACACCTGAAAGTATAGTGTAACAACCATTAATATCCATGTGACAATAATGATTAGTACACTGGCCATTGAATTTGTTGTAATTGTTGCGAAATCAGACAGAGAACCCAGCAAAAGAAGCAGAGCATATGGTGTTACAAACACTGAGAAGTGCATACTATGACAATGTCTGTCTATCAGTTAATCAAATAAAGCTTAATTAATGTCCAATCAGCTTATTCCATCCATCCCATAGGCTTGCTTATCCTCAACACCTCCACTTAGGCAAGATATTTATTGTGGTGTACTTCTCCTCAAGATAAAAGACATAGTCTACCTCATCTTCATTGTCAGGGAAGATAGCAAGACCAGCAAACTTCTGATCTACCACTTTGAAGTGTTTCATCCTAACTTCACATGAAGCAGCAAGATGGCCAGTCCCTCCATAGTAGAAGCAGATAGTGGTGGAGCCAGACTTTTTCTTTTTCATCATAACCAAAGCTTCTCCAGCAGACTTCTCCTCAGGCTTGGGTGCAATGACAGGGTGAGTAAGATTCTGATGACTTTCATTGAGTGGGCAAGAGATGACAAAGTTGAGTGTAAGTTCTGTCAAGGTGACAGCATTAGGGGAAATGATGACAGTCTCATAAAAAGGGGGTAAACCAGCAGTGAGGACAATGATGATATCTTCATCAAATGTAACATTTCTGTTACAGGGTGCACAGATTACAGTTCACACCCTGTAATTCTAAAACCAGTCTCTAATTCCTGTCTATGGTGGTGAAGTAAGGTGCTGCCTTACATAAGTACAGAAAGGTGAAGTATATATGGGTAGTGTCACATGATGCTACTGATTGTACATAATAATAATAATATTATAGTGTCATATGAGTGCATGTCACAGATGTGGTCCATTACATACCCCCCTCTGTGATGATCTATGGTCACACATGATGTTACAATGTACAGTGTAAAGAAGGGGGTATATGTGTCACCCCAATAGTGATACCAGTGACCCATCTAAGGGTTGCCTACATGAAATGAAAGGTAGGACTGAATAATCCTACAAGATGTATAATGGGTGCATTGAATTCTGATGCATCTGCCCAATGATGCACCAATATGAATAGGCAGGCCCTCAGAGTGCCTGAACACATACTGCATCTGGACTATGTAAGTAGTTTAGGCTGATGATTCTTCTATCTGCAAAGTTAGAGCTTCCTCACTGCTCACAATGTCAGCCCAGTGCTCAGAGACAACATTGGTTGTTTCAGAAGAGCCACTAGGGCCAGCTTTAGGTGCAGCCATAGTAGCAATGTTGGTCACTATGGTGGCCTCTGAAGAGCTGAGGGCAAGTAAATCAGTTGCCTCTGGACTGACATCAGTGCGCATGAGTGCTCCAGGGTGGGAGTTGACTTCCATTGACTCTCCAGTAGTCATGGCTGGCAGGGGCATGACTGCTACTGCAGATGGGCTAGAGGCAGCCAATGACAATGAGGCTATAGCCACTGTCTGGGCTGCCTGCAAATGAGCAGCCAGTGATGCATTCACCACTTCAGCAGGTTGATGCCAGAGATAGGTGAAGATGGTTGACTCTCCATACTACAACCATTCAGATGCAGTCATAGGGGAGTGTCCCCAGCCTTCATGAATCTTGAGGAGCACTTGGAAGCACTGCTGGTCATTATCAGTGGGTTCATACCACCCAGCATAGTTTGGTAAGGCAGGAGATTTGCCTATCAGCCTGAAACAATGATAATGTTCATTGTCAACTTGAGTGAACAAGTTAGCATGCAGCACACTCCCTAATGAATGGTGGTCCAAATAGCATATACCATAGGTATATGCATGATTGATCCACATCAGAGGAACATAGTTGACAATGAGGTGTTGAATGACCTCCATCATGCTGAGGTTAAGATTTTTGTCCAGGCTGAACATTTAACCTGCATAATGTGAAAGTGTAGGGACTGAATGCAGTAAATTCCCCTACATTGTGGCAATAATTATCCATCAAGTCTCTGTCAAGATGAGGCTGGGCCACCATCAATGCGAGGGTAACCAATAGTACTTGGGATGCAGCATGCCCCTAAAGTCCTTGCAGCACTCAAAGCACCTCTGTACAAATGTCATCTCCCAGCCATCTGCCAGACAGCTGGGTATGATATTGTTGAGCCACTGAAAATCCTTTTTGGACTTCCTGGTATCAATGGCTAACAGACATTTGGTGTTAGTATTATGAATTTTCTTATGATGATGTGTGGTGTCATCATCCTTGGAATCACTGCTGAGGACATGTCACTTGTATTGCAATGGGTCCATATCCTCATCCTCAGTCCTCATGTCATGGATGTCAGTGGACCCACTTGCCTGCAACTGTTTTGTAGCAAAGAATTCCTTGTCATGGGGGTTGCAATGCACTGTTGGAATATGCACCTGGGACAGGGTGACTGAAATCATATAGGTCCTCAGTGTGAGGACCTCAATTGTTCCTGTCTCTGTGCCCCATGGCACATCTGCTAGGAAGGCCACTGGGGTGCCAACACCCTGAGGGTCATTGGCCACAGCAGTAGTGGAATGGGACAGGGCTGGCTTCACTGAGCCAGCCTTTGCTGTGGCTGTGGGTGCCCCAAAGTCTGAGTGCACATCCATTAATAGGTCCTTTCCTGCTGAAACCTGGTCATTGTAGGGCACTAATGGTGCCCTATGAGTAGACAAACCTTCTACAAATGCAGGAGGCTCAATATAAGCCTTCTTTGATTGTGGCAGTTGGGAGGGGGAAGCCATTGCAGGGTGGAAGAAGTCTGCTTTCCTCTCCCCATTGCAGAGTGGAAGAAGTCTGCTTGGGCCTTATCTGTCAGGGGACTTCTATTTCAGACCTCCATGCCAACCCAAGCCAATTCTCCTTGACTTATTCTCACTCCCTGAGGCTCATTTGACAACTCTGGGGCTTTCTCCACATTCCCAGAGATTTCTGGAGGTTGTTCTCTCTTTTAGAAAATCCCCAGAACTTACCATGATCCCTTGTTGAGCACCTTCATTTAACTCTGGACACCTGTACAGTCATTCTCATGCCTCTGCTGCCCACTGATGCACCACACCAAACAGTGGGGATCCTTAGACTTGTTCTCTTCAGATTCCCCTCTGCTAGGTGATTAGTTACTGTTGTATTGTTGATTACTGTTTCTAATATACTTTGGATTCCCCTCTGCTAGCTGCATGATTTAGCCATTGCTCCCAGAGGTTGCCCTTATAGCAGAACAAGTCTCCAAATCCTGGTCTGGAAGCCCCTCATAGCCTGCATGGAGCCTCTGAGCCCCCTATCCATTGCTTCCCCACCAGGCTTAAGCATCTGCAGAATGCTATGTCTCAGCTTACCAACCCAGACACTTCCTTGGAGGCCTCAGCCCTGCAGTTGCCTGCTACACCTGGAGAACCAGGTGCAATTGACCCAATCTTTCCTCACACATTACACAACCAAACTCTCCACCCTTTGCCAAACCACCAAACTCATCTCCCAGTCCTCCCAGGCACTACTAGAGTGCCTGACCCCTACCTCCACACCACCCCTGGCTGCAAAAACACCCCCAGCAGCTCCTGCAGCCTCCCCTGCAGTTCTGGTAGCCTTCCAAGCATGGATCCCCTGCCCTGCACTTCTAGACATTTACAATGGCAATTGTTCTGGAGGAGAGTGTTTCCTTCAGTCCTGCCTCATCTACATCCATCTCAGTAGGGACACTTTTGACTCTGATGCACTGAAAATAGCCTGGGCTTTGTCATATATGAAGATGGGATGTGCCTCCACCTACATGCTATGGGTGTTTCAATGCCCCAGAGGTGTTGAGAGTTTCATGGATTGGGCAGCCTTCAAAAAGGACTTCTGGGCAGAGTTCTTTTTGATCAACCCCATCAAAACCACTGCCTTAGCACTACATGACTAGGAACAGTATGGGCAAGGAAAATGAATGCTGGACAAGTATATTGACTCCTTCTAGGCACTAGTCAAGCAAGTGGCCTACCCTGACAGCCTCCAACTGTGCCTCATGTTTTGGGATGGCTTGTATCCTGCACTACTGGAATGCATTGACAACCTTGCTGAGGGCTGTTTGGATGATGAACAGATTGCCTTCTGGTACAAAGTGGCCCAGAATCAGTGGCAGCTCATGGAGATCCAATGGAAACTACACTGTATGCACCCAACTCACTACCCTGCCCCCATTGTCACTCTCCAGTACCCTGCTCCTGCAATCCTGGTACCTGCCTCTGCTCTGGCCACCTCTGCCTCATGACTCTCACTGTCAGGTTTACCCACACTGCAACCCCTACTGCCAGGCATCCCCATGGATGTCAATGCCACCTAACAGCATCACTCCATGCTGCTACTGTGCCAGAGATGCCAGAAACCTAGGCACTTTGCATGGCACTGCCCATTGGGTCTCAAGGTACAGTACCTCTCCATAGCAGAGCAGGAGGAGCTCCTCCTGCAGCTGTTGGCCACACAGGACACTGCCAGAGACCCTTCACCAGATGAGCTGGCACCAGAGTTGACCCTAGAGGAGAGTGGCACTTGCACCCCCCTCCCAGGTCTGGAGGAGGATTTTTAGTCAAGCAGCAGATGAGATGTACACCTCCATTGCCAAGTACTAACCAGTTCATGTGTCTGTCAATAGAAAATTAAATTGCTTCCATCAATATTGATCACTCTAAGACAACAGAACCTTAGTACTTCCCTCCAGACATACAAACACCAATTCTGGACTCTAAGCCAGGCCCACCAACACTGGGCAGACCTCATCTGGGCTGCCCCACAAGGGAATGCTGATTGCCCTGGCAGTATGTGGTAGCCACAAATCCCTTGGCAAATTCCCTGTGCCTCAACATGGAAATTGAGACTATAGATACCCAGCAGGCCTGCAGAGTCACCACCCTCTTAGATAGTGGTGCCACAGGGTTGTTCCTGGACTTGGAGTTTGTCAAGCACCACTGCCTGACTGTGCAGCTACTGTCCCAGCCTATTCCAGTGTTTAATATTGACAGAACACCCAATGAAGCTGGGGCCATCAACTCTGTTGTTGACCTTGTCCTCCACTACTGGAACTATGCAGAGTGGGCCATTTTGACTGTCACTAGCCTAGGTAAGCATGACATGATCCTCAGGTGTATCTGGCTTTGGGAGCACAACTCTGAAGTAGACTGGGCCTAGGGCAAGGTGACCATGAGTCAATGTCTACAGAGGTGCACCACCTGCACCACCAAGGTTAGGGAACAGTGCTGGGCTGAGGTTTGAGAGTGTACAGCCATTTGGGCTTGCTGCACAGGCCACCTTCCCTTCATGGATCTTATCTTCTGGACCACCCACCCTTGGCATTACCTTGCAGGGAGGCCCTCTATAAGGATGACCAGAGTGGTGGCAGGGCCCCAGAAGAGGATTTGCCAGGGGAGTTCTGTGCCTTGTGCAACCTGGAGTCCCTAGATGAAGCAGTGGAGATTGGAGACCAGATATATGCCACTACCCTATGCCCCCTGCTCTCTATTGTAGAGATCTGGGCCAGTCAGACCACCTCTCAGCCACTGTCCCAGGCATTTGCAGCAAACTCCACACCCCAGGAGCTCTGAGACATCATACCTCCATATCTCTATGCATTTGAGGACATGTTCTCCAAGGCCTCTTTGGACTTGCTCCCAGAGTGCAAGTAGTGGGACCACACTATCAAATTGATGCCAAACTTCAAGCCCACAAGCTGCAAGGTCTACCCACTGATGCTAAGGGAGCAAGAGAAACTCAATGCCTTTCTACAGGAGAACCTGGACTCTAGTCACATCTGCCCCTCCAAATCCCTGATGGCTTCCCCAGTTTTCTTCATCAAGAAGAAGGACAGCTCCCTCCAACTGGTCCAGGACTACTGGGTGCTTAATGCCATGACAGTGAAGAACTGCTACCCCCTCCCCCTCATCTCTGAGCTCATCAACAATCTCTGGGGTGCATGGTACTTCACCAAACTGGATGTCTGGTGGGGCTACAACAACATAGGGATCCAGGAGGGAGACAAGTGGAAGGCCACCTTCCAGACCAACTGGGGATTATTTGAACCTCTCATCATGTTCTTTGGACTCACTAACAGCCCTGCCACCTTCCAGACAATGATGAATGACATCTTCTGGGACCTGATTGCTGAAGGCATAGTGTGCATTTACCTTGATGACATCCTTATTTACATTAAAATGCTGGAGGAGCACTGCTAGGTCATGTGCATTGTCTTGGAACATCTCCACCTTCACCAACTCTATCTCAAGCTGAAGAAGTGTGAGTTTGAGCAAACCTGAATTGAGTACCTCAGGTTGATTGTCTCACACAGAGCTGCAGAGATGGACCCAGTGAAGGTGGCAGGTGTTGCAGAGTGGCCAGAGCCCAAAAACAAGAAGGAAGTGCAGGCCTTTTTAGATTTTACTAACTTCTACTAGAGGTTCATTCAGGATTTCTCCCATTATGCTTGGCCACTGTTCAACCTTACTGCAAAGGATGCCACCTGGAGTTGGGGCCCCCCAGAGCAGATGGCTTTTGATGACCTCAAGTGCATCATCACCTCCAGACCTGTCCTCCTTTTCCCAGACAACAACTCTCTCTTCCAGGTGGAAGCTGACAGCTCCAACTTTTCCACTGGAGCTGTTCTGTCACAACAATCCCAGGAGGATGGAAAGTGGCATCTGGTGGCCTTTTACTTCAAGAGTCTGAATATGGCCAAGCACAACTATGAAATCCATGACAAGGAGATGCTGGCCATCATCCAGTCCTTTGAGGAGTGGCAGCATTTCCTGGAGGGTGCATGGCATAAGTTCAAGGTATAGATGGATCACAAGAATCTTGATATTTACAGATGGCCAAGAAGCTCAATTGCTGACAGGCCTGGTGGTCCCTCTACCTAGCCAACTTTGACTTCTCACTGCACCACAAGCCAGGCTAGAGCATGAGCAAGCCAGATGCCCTGTCCTAGGGAGCAGACCACAGCACCAGGGAAGATGATAACAGTAACATTGTGCTTCTCCAACCTGAGTTGTTTGTGATCTGAGCCATGGAAGGCTTAGCCATTGAGGGGGTGAAGGTGGAGATCCTCTGGGACATCTGCTAGGGAAACTGGGATGGTCTGCAGGAGGAACTCATTGCTCAAGCAGCCAGGACACCCAAGTCCAGACATATCACCAGTGTCAAGTCAGTCTGGGCAGATGAATGGGCCCTCCATGATACATTCCAGGATTGTATCTATGTGCCCAATGATCCAGAGCTCTGCTGGAGGATTGTAGAGAAACACCATGACTCCCAGATTGCAGGACACCCCAGCTAGTGGAAAACATACTTCTAACCCTAACCCCGAGGTGCAAACTCCGGAAATTGCCATAACTCCGAAGATTGTACCAAAAATGGAAATCCATTGTAAATGTCCTTGATCTCTGGACTCATGGCAAGTGACCATTTGAAA
>JAGGAV010015783.1:1966-21196 GCA_017657295.1 Termitomyces sp. DKA64
AGGCTGGCTATCCTTGGGTTTAGGAGCACAGCCTCTGTTCTGTTCTGTTTAATTCTGTACTCTGGTATGTCTTGTTGTTTTCTTAGACTACAATGCTTTTCTAGACTACAATATTTTTCTAGACTACAATGTTTTTCTAGACTACAAGCAGGGTATAGATATGTACAACAGCTACTTAGTAATCTAAGCCCACTGTCAAGTGAACCATCAAGATGCCTCTCCCAGGTGAGTGGAAACATTCAAGATGCCCTGTTTTTCCATGTCATTACTAAAACAGTCTCAAAGTTCCCATCTCCTTTTTGTGACAATTCTCAACACCTACTCCCAGAATATCTCATAATTATCACAAAAACTCAGTATCCCTCTTTTTGCCACATTGTCAGAAAAATGCTAATGAAGGTAGGTTCCTCCTTTTTGGCCAGAACAACAGTTCATCACCTTCCATCTTTTCAAATATTGACTGTACTCAGTGAAATGGCTCCAAAATACGATTGCTACCAGGCATAATGCAGGGTCACCTCCTTTCTAGAACTTAAAAGGCTTACATATAACCTCAAAGTCTCATCTTTCCCTTTTCCCTTTTTCTCTACCTACCATAGTCAATAGAATATGTAAACTTTACTAAATCATCTATTGCAGTTGACCTCTACCATTTTACTGCTGTTTTTACATATGCCCCCAAAGTATACAAAACCATTCATCATCTGCTAGAGCTGTTCAAGGAACTGCTGTATGGCAAAGTGGTTTCAAAAGGCTTGCTCTCCCTCATGAAGCATTGGTATGAGATTAGTGTGGAAGGGGTTGATTAGCCCCAACTAGATACTGTTCAACAGGCTTATATTATAATCTGTGATATGATTGGCAAGCTTGTTGGTTTGCCAACTTCTGTAAAACTTTGGTGAGTTAAAAGTCCTAAGATCTTTGTTTGGTGGTGATGACATAAACTCCCAGGTGACTGCTGACTGGTTAGATCCCATCATTGCCAAGGTAAATTTGACAGTTGTTGCCAAATGATTCTAGATATTAATCTCTTTTGAAAATAGCCAACCAAGTATATTGCTTCCCAGCATCAATACCAATGCTCCTTCACCTCCCTCAGTAGAGTCCATTGAGCTTGCTCCCAATTTGAACCTCTACTGCAATACCATTGGAGACCTGCAGGACAAAATTATTTGGCTCATTTAGGCACATGTTGAAAGGGCTTTCAGGAAACTCTATTCACTGCCAATCATTACAATAACTAGTGCAGTATTGCAGCCAGTCCCATGAACTGATGAGACAAGAGGCAGTTCCCAACTCAATTTGTCTTCCTGGAGGGCCTGATTGAATCCCTGGAGACCCTTCTTTGACCCTGTCTCTGTCTCAGCATTGTCTACGGTAACATCTTGTTCTTTTTAGCCTGGCATATATTGCCATTATTAATGTATTTTCCACTACAGCCACTCTGCCAAATATCGACCTCTTTCTTGCTGTGTTGACTATCTTTGAGCTCTGATGGTTATTTTGGCCAGTTTTCCCCATTGACGACATCCTATGTTGCGTAGCCGCTGGGCAAACATCCCACAATCACCTTTTCTGCTGGGGTCTTCTTTGCAGTATCCATGTTCTCCAATTTGGGGTATTTTGCACCATTTGTCAATATGACTACATCGAAAGCTTCATGCCCAAGTTCACCTCATCTCTCAATGACCTTATTCTCTTTATCTGTTAAGCTGTATAACCATACATCAAGGAAACTCTAAAAGCATATCAACATTGAATCCCAATTTTCTTCAGTGATTTAAGTGATTCCTGCAGGTTGAAATCAACAAAATGTGTGAAAGATTGAGACCCCTTTCAGAAATTTAGGCAATCACCTAGTAAACAACAAGTATTTTGCCAAGTTTGTTCCAGTAGGGTGCTCAATTCTTTGTTCACTTCATTTAGTTTATTGTTTTGTTATTTGAGGAATCTAGCACTCAGCCACTAGGTACTTGTATGGGTCCAAACATTCAATTTGTGGAATCAATGCATTCCACAGCTCAAGGTCATCAATGTGTATACTGATTCTATCATTGGTGACCCAAGGTGTAGCCCGCAGTCGTCATAGAATTGCATAATGCCATTACATTACTGTCTGGGTCGGGATTTGCAACAGAGCTGGGACTTTTCTCATTGTATCTTGTCACTTGTTCATTTGAGTCTTCCTGAGTGTAACACTGTAGGCTGGCAAGCATGCCTGAAGCAACAGCTGTGCTGTTGAAGTACTACTGAAGAGCTAGTAGTACAAAAGTTAGAGTCAGGCAATGCCACCAGCAACCACTGTAGTAAGCCTGCAACTTACAACAGTTCAAGTTATACACCATCCATGAACCGTATATAGAGTTGATTCCGACAGTGCCTTTTATAAGCCGTAATGATTGGCTCCACTGGTCCTCTTACAGTGTTTTAAAGGTATACTAGATATCGGAGTTCAAATCTATTGAGATGCAGTCTCTCATGTGCGTAGGCTGTAGGCAAAAAGACCAGTCAAAGAACACAACAATAGCCTGCACTAGAAAATGATGGTTGAAGAAGAGGCGGTCGCAGGTTCCGCCGTCCGAACCCCGTGCAAATTTCAATACGTGATACCAAGGTTAACCGGTGCGAACAAAGGTCTACGAACCATTTAAAAGCCATCCTTTAGTAGACTCGATAATGTGTTGCAATTATTCGGTTATTACAGGTATAGTCAACTGACAGCGCACCCCAGTGCTAAAGTTTACACTGCAAAATCAGTGTCCTTTAACAACCATACACGTACACGAAGTGACCTCTCAGTCGATGACAATGATATCAACAAGCTCTCCGGGGCCATCCACGAGTAGCAGACCTTCTTCCTCCAACCTACGTCGTTCGCTTGGGCTTTCTTGACCCCTTACAGCTACAGCTCCATTTGAATCGGGCTTTAGACGTTTTGGGGTAGGTGCTAGATCAATGATGTCGCCATCCATATCAATAGGTAGCGAGCGCTTCTTCGAGGTACGCTGCGGAGTGGCAGGTGCTGGTTCTACCGGTGGCGATTTTTGAATCTTGGATGGCTGAGGGAGAGGTGATGGAAGGATATAGGGTGGGGCATCGATGGGGTGATCGGGGCTATAAGCGAGTTGATACAATGAGTGAGCTTGACAAACTTGAGTGGGTACGTACGGCAATTGACCAAGTCCAACCGTGATGGTTCTCCATTGACCTTCCTCATCAACGATCGACAAGAACTTTCCGCGCGTGACATTCAGACTCTCCAATGTACGTTCTAAGTTGTCATCCCAGTCTGGATCACTGAGTACTCTCTTATCTTCGTATACACTGACTTCCCGGCCACTATTTGAACCCAGGACACCCTTGACAATATGTCTAAGCAGGGCACGACTAGGATCACACAACACCAACGTATACGTGTCCCGACACACCCCACACTCAGGGTTTGGTTTTGATAGAGTGATGGTGCTGAGGGGTACAGCAGGTTTGTACTGCAGATGGACGTTACGCAGGGCCGAGTGATTGCGTCGCAGAAGGTGCAATGCTTGAAGTACAATCAGGCCTGAGACTATGGCATTCGTAGTAGCAATAGCTGGTATGATGTTACCGGCCATTTCTGCGTGTGCTTCAGTACGTGCTCTACGAGAACGACAGAGTATATATACCTTTCACTTCCCAGCGAGTTTGTCTGTTGATACCATATGCCGCAGACCGAAGGTTCGATGCAGCCGTGACGAAGTCAAGTGTATCGTCGTCATCTTTATCAAAAGAGATGGTCGTCTCATTACCGCTTCGTAGACGGGTGGCTAATCGGTTCGTGCTAGATGACAATCAGATAAATCTGACAAAAAAGACATCATCAACTGACCTGACAACGAATAGCTCGACATTGTCCCTTAATGACAAGGCCTTCTGATCCCTGAGTCCCGCACCATTTGAGGCTATACTCACATTTCCATTGACACTAGCAGTCGAAGTTGCACTCTGATTGGCTTGATCAATAGCTCCGCCTCCATTCTTCGAAGTACCTTCGCCTCTGAGTATGAATGTTCCGTCTAAGATCGTGTCGAAGTCAAGTGACACTGGTGGTGCTCGAGATTTCCACATGTCAGTCATGGTCAGGAGATTGTTGATATCGACGTTGAAGACCTGTGAGTAAAGGTCCGCTACATCATCCAAGACCGTACCAGTCGACACACACCTTTTGAAAAGCGAGCTTGGCGGCGGTCTGATAGATGTCTGGAGACGTTGAGCGTAGGGCAGCTCGCACGTTGTTGAATGCCTGAGCTTCTTTTCGTAGTGTGGCAATCTCTTGAGCTGAGAAGGGGTGTAAGTATGTGAAAGAACTCAAAAAGGAATGTGTACCATTCTCCCCCTCTCGTTCTGCAGCATCAAGCTCCCCTATTGCATCCTCATCTTCGCCGAACAATTGCCTGATAATGTGTAAGGGGAGACCACAACTGATATGGACTTTTTACATTACCCCAAGAGATAGCTTTTGCTCCACACAATGCAGTGGATTGGCTGACTTGGAGTTGAACGGATCGTACACACTGGGAATGTCTTTGGTGTTGGTTTTGGGATACAGTCAAAGCATTCGGTATGATCCTGAAATAAAAATCGGTATACGTCGTCGACCACAACGGTAGGACCAACCTTGAGTAGAGGCTGAACCTGGCCCAGGTAACCTGCTGTGCCTGATTCTACAAGGGGAATTTGTGCAGCCATACACATTTTGTTGACATGTCTCCGTGCATCTGTGTATTGTCAGCCAAATGAATAATAGGGCCTCAGACATGCACTGACCAAGATTATCCAATGCATTGAGGACAATATCGAATTGCTGGAACCAAGGGATGTCATATTGTGGTTCTTTGATATTCCCGTGGATGGGATTCAGGCGAACGTTAGGGTTGAAAGGCGCTGCTGTTTGTGCAGCTGTCTTGAAAATGATATTATTAGAATATACATTACGCCAGGAGAAAACGCAATATGAACGAGCTCAACGGAAATAAAGCCAGCCCCAATCTGATCCTGTTCATTTCTCTCTCCATCTCATCTGACACTTATCACTAGCCCGCTTGGGGGGAAAACGGGTTCGAATCTCATCGCTGCACCCACGAACAACGTTCTCGTTCTGCCAGTCGTACTGAGACTAGCCGTGAGGGAACGACATGCAGGATCTTAGTGAGTCCGTGGCGAAGAAGAGATGAGAAAGGGAGAGACGATGAATATGAGGAATCGAAACTACAGGTTGTGCCATGACTACCCCACGAGATACTCACTAGTGCTTTGCTTTGCTTGACGTCTTTTTTTCTGAATAAGAATTGTCGATTGAGATTGGATAAGTCAATTGTATCCAAATCCAGCAGGGTGATTTCTCCAAACCCAACTAGAACAATATTCTTCACTGGAATCCTCTCAATTTTGGCTCACAATGTTTTATAAAAAATGGACGACTTACAAACTTCACATCCAATGCCTCCTGCACCCACTAGTAGAACTTTTGTATTTGGTAGCCGGTCATAAAGCTCTGGACCTAGGATAGCACGCGTATGGGCAGAACGTGCTTTTGCAGTGGACATGTTTATTCGGAGAGAGGGGTCGCTCTTAATTCGGCAACGCGATGCGTCACGTATGCGTCGTGTCACAGCTTGTTACGCCGACATTAGATCACTTCTTTTGACCGTACCCATGCTCTCTTTTCGAGAAAAATTCGAACACTGTCTGATGAACTGCCGGAAATTCGGTGAACCCTTTTTCAAACTCTCCTTTTCTCATGTTCTACTGTAAATATTAGCGATAAGGCGTCGAACTGACATGCGAACTCCTATGAATTGATACTTACAAGTATTTATTCTCGATTCCTCATTCGAAGTTCGCAAAATTCGCCACTGTTCACTGCGTTGAAAAATGCGAACTGAAGGAATTGAACCAAGGATTCGCCGTACCTGATTTGTTCATTCGTTTGACGAGAAAGCGAGGAGTTCGGCTTTTCTCATATGTTTTTCTCACTGTTTTGGACTCTTAATGGGAAGACGGGGCCAAAGGGGCACAGACAAGTTAAGAAGATCATATTTCCGAGGTATGTATGTGCACTGGTGAGTAATATTCATCGAGAATGCGAAGTGAACATTTTAATTTCAAAGTTTAACACTTGTGACCTCACCATTTTGAATTGCCAAAGAAGGGCTTTGTTCTCTCAGGAAATACTTGCTTTGTATTCAACCGCAGCAAGTATTTGATTGCAATTTGACCTCTCTTGGACGCTGGCTAACTTGGGCAAAAATGGCTCTTATTCCTTGCAAGTTAACCTTTCTTGAACGCCGGCTACTCTCCGGCAAAAATCGCTCTCTTACTCTTTCAATGCGACTGACATTTTTGTGTATGACCAACTAGTGTATCACCGACTGTGTCGCAGCTTCGGCCGCACCGTACCCTGCACTCCTTCTCCGTGGTGCACACATTACTCAGCCATGATCAATGACAAATCCAAGTTCCAACACACCGGTTCGAAAGCTGTGTAAAGATCGTGAGTCGATTTTATTTGTTTTCTCGTCTACTCTTTCGAATTAAACAGCAGCGGATCCGGAGAATATGGAACGCCAGTGCTATGGTGGTGACTCGTACTGGTGGTCAACCAAGAGCCTCATGTGTGATCTCTTCTCGTCTAAACCGTCACGTTCACACTTATAATACATCGTACATTTTTGCTCATCCGCAGCTGTCGCGATCTATACGATCATTGTCTTTGCTTATCCAGGAATTCTACGCAGCCCAGATACGACCCCTCAACGTTCAACCACAGCGGTGTAACCTTGTGATCACTGTTTCAATGCTCCGGTTTCTATTTTGACTACAATAGCCGAGTCCCAAACCAATTAGACTGGACTTAAGTCTAGTCCTACGTACGCTGAAAATCCCCCTCAAGTTATTAGGTTTGACTTTTCAATGAGAACAACAGTACCTATCAGAATGCTTGTTTTCTGTATTCGTATGCAATGTCGCGTGCAGGCTTTGATCCAAAGTACCACAAAGATTCTGGCAACATTTTCATGACTCACAGAGAACAATGCATGCAATTAGTAGCAAGGTCGACTTGTGAGCCCCAGTCATAGTTTCAATTTTATTCATTGAATGTGAACTGATCACAGTGGAACAGAAATCTCAGCTAATAAAATCGATTCAAGCGTGACAGTACAGTTGTGCCGAGTCCACATGAATGTTCGGCACTGGTCTGGCATAGCCGGGCGGTGATTCAAAGGCATTGTTCGGCAGTTGTTTCCACATGGTTTCATATATCTAACTTTCTGACTCCTTTGATCAACAAGCTGCGGTGATTCAATGGCATTGTTTGGCAGTTGTTTCCACATAGTTTCATCCCCATATATTTAACCTTTCTCACTCCTTTGATCAACAAGCTGGCTCAAGAACCCGTACAATCTACCATTACGAGCTACAAGACTTTCAACGGAGAACGGCAAGAATTACTATAGGAATGTCTCTCGTATACCTTCTGTTTGTTTAATAGTTCCTTTTTCAGCATACAGATGTGAGCCGAAAGGAAATTCTAGCGCCGGTATACACTATCTGACAACCCACCCGTCCAGACTCATAGATATCAGGTCCCCCTCTATCCCCTTTCGATCACGTCTCCGGCCATGGCTGTCGCGATGTATGAGTATCCATATCCAGAAACCCGGGGCAAGAACGTGCGCAGCACAGCCTTTGTTTTCTTCCTACCCTTTTCAACCGTGTACAGCCTGGCCTGTGGTTATCGTGACGTGGGGATATACCCTAGCAGAAGATCAGATCCAGACAACACGAGGCAAGAACGCGCGTAACACAGCCTCACCCGCTTTACCGCTACTTAAACTTTGCGAAACATTACTCAGAAGAAGTTGTTCTCGAGATCCCGTCATAAGTAGCTTCCCTGAAAACCTCCAAGTCCTCCTATCCGGATGGGAACAGTGGTTGGAAGGATACCTTACGATATCTGGTTCCATATCTCTACCTTTCTCCCTCGTAACATCGTCGAAAATCTCTATGGCGTCAACAGCAGCTTTTTGAAAATTGCTATTGCCGCTCGATACGAAGTCCTTACGTTCTCCAAACACGACAAGCATATGAAACGACTGTTGCGACATCTTAGGCACGTTTTTCACCATAAGCAATGTTTTTATGTACTAACCTGACTCTTGAAATTCCAGTGACCCTAGCCAGGGAGCTTTCGTTCATGAAGTCGATATAGACCCGTGGCTGGTCCAGCCATCTTCGAAGCAACTGTTCAAACGAGGAGCAAGCCTATGTGCTTCCATCAGCCGTTTCTTCAACCTTGGCTTTGATGATCGTCAATTGGAGCAGCGAGTCCAGAAACAGTTAAGGAAAGATATACGGCGTGTTACCGATGCTATTTCTGCCATGCCAAACCTTCATCGATACTCTCTGGGGTGGAAGGACGACCAGGCTTACCACCCAGAATTATACCGCGCTTTTCTCTCCCCTGTTCTCTCGTGCATCAAAGACAATCTTCGTAGTCTCTCGCTTAACGTACCTCCGGAATTGTTGCACACTCTTCCGTCTATTCATCTGCCCAGTCTGGAGTCTCTAAGCGTTGACTTGTGTACGAAGAAGAAGTCGGAGGAGGAAATTGACCGTGTCTTCGATTCGTTTGTTGTGTTTGTCAATAACCTTCTGGGGAGCCTCGAGTCATTGTCTATATCTTCCCGCGTACCTTCTCAGTCACTCAGACTTGACCGCTTTTTTAGAATGCTTGGGACCTTTCCTCATATGCGTAGTTTTTCTCTTGCCATTCCGTTTGACGGTGTTCATCTTTCATCTCCCGATGAAGTCGTCAAATTTCTCAACAAACATCGCCATACACTCAATCATCTGCGCCTCAGTACCAATCGTTGTTCACCTGCCGACTCGCCTGCAGATCCAGAATCCAAATTCTGGATACGTAATATTCTCGTACATCTGGATACCCCTTATACCTATCTCCATGACCTTCACCTCGAAATCCGACCGATTAAAGTGGACCTAACGCCTTTGATGAAGTTTCTCGAACTCCACTCACTCGAATCTTTGACTCTCACAATGCGGGCTTTGACCTACAGCGAGGTCAAGGCGATTCTCGATGCTCTGCGCGCCTATGATCATTCGCATGGGCTCAAGCAGCTTCGCCTTAAACTCGAGCATCTCACTCCTGCATTTCTCGAGCTGCTCGCTACAAGGATTCCTCGGCTTGTACTTCTTGAGCTCGCGTTCGACCACATTGTTGCTTTCGATGGTGGTGGTACTAGCGCTGTTAATCCCGCACGTTCTAGAGAGGACGAATTTGTAAGCGTATCTTCAATCCAAATGACTCCACATTCTGATTGTACATTGCATGTGCCGTACAGAGGTTATTTGTGGACAAAATCAGAGAAAATCGTGCTCTTTATGCGTCATGGGAACTCGTGACACTGAAACTCCGCCAAGAATCATTCAGTAGGCGTGTCAAAGACCTCGGTGCCTTTGTTAATTGTATCCCGGCCATACAAAATTATGTTGAATTGACGCCAGGATCTTCTCATCGCGCTCGAAGGTGACAGCTTGCTCTAGCCTTGGTGAGAAAGTCAAGAATGCTTTGTCCGTATGCTCACTCAGACAATTTGTCGTCATAATAATGTATTGATATGATAATTATAGCAATAATAGTCATAGTACTACGGCATGACAGAACACTTACATATGTCCATAGGGCGGGTTACCAGACCTGGTATATGTCCATAGGGGCGGGCTATAACATGAATACCAGTCTGAATTGGTTAACGTAAAAGGTCGACGAGATATAGCACTAAAATTCTTGAAGTATCCGGACACTCCGATATCAGGAAATAGACGTCCATGCTCTTTATTGTATCGAGCAAGCGACCAACGTATCCATCGCAATATCTTTTGTGTGTAAGTTCACCTTGAGCTTTGGTTGAAAACAAGAGTCTCTCAGAAGAGACTTCCGTCCAAACCGTACGCACCGAACGGGGACACCACAGGACATACCGCTCCGCGCTTGGGCTTGGAGCTTACTTTCATTTAGAAACAAACAGAAGCAACAAGTCGACGATCAGAATTCTTCGATATCGTCGCTTTCCAACCATCCGCCTTCCTTCTCCACATCACGCCGAGGTAGCCAAAGACTAGCATCGTCCTCAGCATCCACCTGGGGAATATCCACTTCCTTCTCATCGAGGCTTTGCGTAAGCCCAAACTGAGACCCCAATGAAAACCTCAGGCTCGAAAATAGCCGGTGAGAAATCGGTGGACGTGGAAGAAAACCCCCTGCCACCTGATCTCGAGCAATCAGTACACCCCCCAGTTCCGTGGCGACCTGGGAGTGGCTCCATCCGCTTCGTAAACTGGTCTATTACATTTAGAGTTAGCCAGCACCTCAACTAGAAATGGACAACCTACTTGACCTGTTCCATCGCCTAATGCCCAACCACGTGCATCTCTCACACCTTCCCATGCATTTTTCTCCCTTTGTAAGCAGTCGAAAAACACAGGTTTTGTGATTGTCTGTGAACGACGAGCAACGGGGGACGGCAGTGAGTGTATCGTGCCTAGAGTTAGAAGGTGGAACTGATGAGGATTCGCTTGATACCACTAGACGTAAATTTAACATGACGACAATGAAGCAAAATCGAGAATTTCTCACTGTATCGCCGCCACTAGAATCAACCCAGCTCAGCCAATCAACTACACCATCGCATTGCTCTATATCATTGCAGAACTGTGGATAATTCTGATGAATATATAACGAAAATAGGGATGAATCGATGGGCGAATCAGCGTAAAGCATCTGTAAAGGGTTGCGTCAAAGTTAGCCCATGCGTTTTCGAACTCGCCCTTACATCGACATTAATCCTGCTTGTTCTTCTTTCGTGGTCTTTGAAATCAGGAGGAAGTCTCAGAGGATCCTTGAGCTGGGCATCGGCCATTTTCTCCTTTTGTACATCTTTCGCACTAGCCGAGGAACTAGGAGGATCTCCTTTTCCTATAGAAAAAACGCGCATCGATAGCGTAAAAGAAAAGAAACGGAGGGTACCGACGCTTGTTGTATAAAACTTTGCCCAGCAAGTGGAATAGAACAAGACTTTGTTCCCGCCTTGTCACAGATTCCAGCACGATCATCTTACCCTTATCGCTGGCTCTCTTTTTTCGAGTTTTACCAGTCATCTCTACAACGGAGGCGAATTGAAGCGTCATGATGGCACTTCTTATATCTCCATTCGCTGACTCGACGATAGCGTCAAGAACTTCTCTTGTTGGCGGCGAGCGCGCAGAGTCCGAGAAGTGAGTATCTACCAGGGCTTTGAGCGCCCTTGTGAGGAGAGTCGGCGCAATCGGATTGAAACTGTGTAACCTCATCAGCCAAATACTCGTAAGATAAGTTAGGGAATACGGTACCTCATTTGAGTAACGAACAGTCCACTTAAAAGTTCCCTGGGAAAGACGGTTCTGATATCCACAATTCCTTCTTTTGCTTTCATCCAACCCCCACTAGTCATTCGCTCGTCGGTCACTTCACCTCGTACACCGGCATCACTAATAATGACGATCACAGGAACGGGAGGATTTGTTACAGGGAGCGTCACGAGGGCCTGAAGAGCGGAATGGAATCGGGATTGTGTTGTAGGGTGTAAAAGATTCGGTAGATCTTCAAGGAGAATTACATGGCGGTTGGAAGCGACCGAAGATTGCGATGATTGTGATGCAGAACCCGGGACCTTCGAAGTCAGATCGGAGAACAGATTGTGACAGGCTGATGCTCGGTTCAGGAAAGCTTCAAACTTGGCAAAGAGGCCTTCGCCGTCGTGGTATGGGTAGCCAGACGAAGAGCTCCCATCGTTCAAATCATCTGAAGGGTACAAAAACCTCGGAAAATTGCCCAGGATAGAGAGTGACATTTCGAACCGAACATTGTGTTATTTTGCTCCCCGATTGAATTCTTCCACTCCATGATATCAAAACCCATTTCTCGAGCGAGAACGCGAAGTGTTGCAGTTTTGCCTGTACCAGCTGGGCCGGTTAACGCAAGGATACGCTGGAATACATCATCAATGGTCGACGAGAGGTTCGATACGAGGAAAGCCCTCACCCGATACTTCTTCAAATTACCGGACCGTCCACCTTCGAAGGCCTCGATTAACCATCGCCGCACATCCTCCACTTTCCGTTTGTGCACTGCTAGCTCTGCCTATGAGGGGTCGAAGAACCATTCTGATGAAGAATATAAACACTAACTTCTGATGTTGGTTCGTAAATATCAACCCACATTCTGTCATCTGTAGACAGAAGCATGTCGGAAGACAAGATCAAGACGATCGACTCTCAAACATACCTGTTTTATCTTCTTCTTCAGCGCTGAATGACACATAGGTCGCATCCTTCACGCTGGCTTTTGCCTTGCCCTTGTAAGAGCTCTGAGACGAGTTGAGTGAGAGTTCAGAGGTAGCAAACCCAGCCCTTGGCTTCAAATTCAAGCTTTGAGAGTTGAACTAGTCAAGATTTCAGTTTAAGATAGCTTTCAGAGACATGGGAGAGAAGTACTGCAGTCAGAGGATCAAATCTTTGGGAGGCTGATGCACTCGAAGACCCCGTCTCAGCTTTTAACAGATTTACAGTAGATAACGGGACTTTTGCTTTCCCTTTGGAAGATTGCGGTGGCATTTCGAGAAGCCAGGAGAGTGGTTTGCATGGACGTGCTAAACGGTCACGACCGGTCGTGACGGACGCGTCGGGTCACAGCCGTTACTCTCCACGTGCTTGTTGAATGGTTCACTGCATCCATATCAGGATTATATCATCCCCTTTATTACAAGTCTGCCTCGGCCTGCCTGTAAAGAAAAGCGATGTGTCTCGTGCCAAAGATTTGGCGATGCTTCTTTTTTACTTACCAAGTAAGTCCGAAAATGATTTCTTTGTCTCGTGGAAGCGTGTTACGGGTAACGTTGTTAGTACATTGTCCAGTGATTTTTGGCCACGAGCATTCAACGTGCTCTATTATCGTTAGAACAGACTTTCAGTTTCAGCACCATGTATGAGGATTGCACTGTTCTCTATGCCCATAATCTCCCCGCGAATATCACCTACCTCCACATTGAACAAGCTTTTAGACAGTGCAACATGATTGTAACTGCCAGTCTTTATCGAGACCCCTCAACACTGGATGAACCCACCCGCCTACTTGCAATAATCGAGTTCATGTCGGTGGCCGAAGGTGAAGTCTACTTCTACTGGCACTCTTTCTAAATAAGTTAACCTTCTTTCGTTTCGGAAATACGATAAACCAGCTGAAAAAGCGTTCGCTACTGTACAACTGTGTCATATTCCCGGCGTTGTACCAGAAGCACGACTGATGCTTTCTAAAACGCGTCTTCTAGCTCAATCTACGTCCTGTGCGGGTCGGATAGTTAAGCACCTTCCACAGGGAATCACAGCTTCAGAGCTCTATGATTCCCTTCGACCCTTTGGGCCTGTGGAATATGTGGAAATTAGCCAAGGAACCCAAGGAATTCTTCATTTCAAGAATGAAGCAGAGGCCGACACAGCCGAGTCTTGCCTTGCGAGGCTAGAGCTCCTGTCGTACGAACCCAGCAAGTTGGTATGCACGGTATGTGGGGACCCATTGATATATGTACAAAACAGTGACCCATTGGACGTAGAATCTCAGTCCTGAAATTACAAAGGAGACACTGAAAGTGCTTTTCGAGAAGGTGATTCATACCAAAATATGTGCGCCCTGTATACCGATCTCATTGATATACATAGTTAGACGCCGGTCCAATAGTCGGGTAAGCACGCCATCGAGACGTCTTCAAGTGAACCTTTTTACTCACAACCAAATAGCGTGGACGTCACGACGAATCATGGGTTTGTGACATTTCAAACTCCCCTCATGGGTGAGTAATATGTACATGGCCAATTCAGTTTCATTCAAGCAATCGCATAGCATTGATTGCAATGGAAACCGTAGATCCGTCGGTTCTTGGGCCCAGCGCAGAGGTGTCTTTCCAAAAAGTCGAGAACACTACACCAACAATGAAGTCGTATAAGGATATCTCAAATGCTCTTAAAACTGTAATTCTCGAGCGTGATGATCTTAGGAATACCCAAAATGCGGCCGTTGAATCAGCAAGGCGTGAGACTCAGCCTGAACTTGACGCACTTAGAGCCAAAGTGGATGATCAGAAGAAAGCTGTGCAGGATATAGGAAAGGAACGCGACGATCTTGTAGCCTCTCTGGCTGCCAAATCGGAATCCTTGCGGGATCTTGCACAACGACATAAAAAACAAGTCGTAACATTAGAGCAGGTTATCGAGGATCAACGACACACAATGCAGCTCAATAAATGCCAAATTCGATCCCTACAGGACGACAAAAACGAAGCAAATCTGAAGGAAGCGACCCACCTCTGGGAGAGCGAGGGATGGAGGAACGAGAAGAAGAAACTTGAGTACGAGAATCAACGACTTCAAGATGAGATTCGGCAGATGAAGGAAGAAAAAAAGCAGGAGGATCGGGGACCGGTAAGTGCCTTGCACAGCCATTTGAAAATTTGACATTGACGATACCCCAAGGATCCAGTTTCGGCTTCTGCGACCAATAATTTACTTGTTGAAACTCTTCTTAAAGAAATTGGCTCTCTCAAGACGCAGCTTACAAATGCAACACAGGATCACTGGATAGAACTCGAGGTTATGAAGGGAAACATCACAATGCTCGAACGGGAAAAGCAAGACTTAGAATCAGCTCTATACGCCACAGAGATCGATTCCGGACAGCGAGCTACCAGTCAGCGGGCTACAATTGACGCCTTGCTCGCGGAAAGCCAATCAATGAAGGAACGATGCATGTCCATGGACACTCAACACACATTACTCTCCAACTTATTAAATACCCAGTTGAATGTCGCGATCGAAGACAAGGAGAAGTTGCAAGGAAAACTAGCGCAAGTCAAACACGACCGCGATAATTGGCAACGCAAGTTCGGTGTCGCTGAATCTCGATGCAAGATCTTGGAAATGGAAAGAGATAATTTTCGCCGGGAAGAAGCAAGGAAGGAGAAAGAAAAGAAAGAGGAAGCAGAGAAGGTAGAGCAAAGGAGGCAGGCGGAGCTCAAGGAATCAGAGCGCAAGATGCGTGAAATGCGCGAAAAAGAAAAGGAGCGGGAGAGGGCAAAGAAACTAAAAGAGGAGCAAGAGGAGGCTGTACGAAAGACATGCGAGGAAGAAGATAGAAAAAAACGCAACGCGGAAACTGCCAAGGAGCAAGCTCGGCAAGCTGCTTGGACAGCTGCTACGCATGCCGAATTGTACCAATGCTACGTTAGAGACTATCACTTTATTTCTAGAAGACCTTGGAACACTGGTATCGCTCTCGAACGTTTTCACCACCTAATGGGGGAATTTGAAGCACGCACGTTCTCGGAACAACACCCTCTCATGCTTGAGAACATACCATGGCCCACGCCATATCCGATCTTCTATAATTCACAGTCACTCGTCTTTGGATTTCGTGCAGAGGATATCACTTGGGCAGAAGTCGAGAAGTTCTTTTCATATGTCGCAGTGGCATATGAAGTTGAATACTACAACGGACTTGTTGAGAGGGTCCACAGAATGTTCCATCCGGACAAGTGGCGATCTCGACGGATCTTAGACAGCGTTCAGGATCCAGACTTACGGAAATCTTTGGAGTCAGCTGGTAATATTGTTGCTCAAGCCATAACACCACTTTGGAAAAAGTCCAAGGGCAGAATCTAGTCAGTTTCCGAAGATGTTGTTTCTAGTGACCATCAGAGGAAAATCAATTTTGGAAGGCTCTGGTGATGGTTCTGAGTCTGGGGAACTCGGAAATGGCGTTTTGTCACGGATTTGATCACGAAGTCGGGTGAACAATTTCTCTGCCTGTCTTGAGCGCCTGGGCCCTCGAATTCCTGCAAAAGCAGGTTGATCCGGCGTGCCATGATCGAATTTTCACCGGCTCGAGTTCTGAACTGAGTTCATATCGAAGTCCAGTGTTAACCAATGTTCGATTTCGAGCGATCAACTCGCTTCCCTTTCTGCACATCCATTCATGGGCGCAGAACCCCCTAACACGTATATTTCCAAATCCACTCTCTATGTACAAGATCTCTCTCCCAACGTTGATATTTCCGCCTTGAAACAAATGCTTAAAAAAGTGTTGGGCAGCCTTGTGTGCAACTGGATTTTTTTTTTTTGATCCAGGAAACAGGAAAATCTCAGAAATACCTTCCCCGGATTGCTCAGATTACTTTTTCAGACATCGTGAAATGTTCATTCCCTATTTTTCCCCCTGTGTCGAGCTTCTTATTTCTTGCTAAGCTTGGAAAGCATTTGCTTTAGCCGATCTTATACCAAATATTTAGCCGCCTCTGAAAATCTCGATATCTTCAGATTCACCTTTACCCAACCCTCAGGGTACTCCAAGACTTGTCAAAACTTCGTCGCAATTCACCAGCACGGAACTCTATACCTTAATGCATCCTTTTGGAGACCTCGCCTCTGCTCGCGTCAGCGATCTCGGCGCCATTGTCCAATTCTGGACTGAAGACGATGCAAAGGCTGCAAAGGCGGCCCTGAACAATGCTTCGCTCGACTTCCCAAGCTTGCCCTTCGAGCTTGATCCTTGTAATTATTCTGTACAGTAAGTTTCACCTTCGAATGAAGACGCTATGACTCAACGAAAATCTCCAGTATTTGAGTCTCGATGTCAATTCCGTGTCCCTGAAGAAGCATTTCAGCGATGTATACCCTCTATATCTTACATACCTTTCATTCTCTAACTTCCTTGATCTCCCAGTGTGGCTGTGACCAGGTTCGGTTTCAAACTCACTATCCATCCTGGTCATTCCCTTTCGTATTGATTATCTGTCTTGATGGTAGCGCGTATGTCATATATCGCGGTGGCCAGAGCAAGTGTTACGGCTTCGTCTCCTTTTCATTGGCGGAGGAAGGTTCGGTTCAGACATCATGCCTTCCTCCAATTACTAACGGCTCATGCTATCCGACGGCGTAATAGAACCAAGTGGCTTTCCAAAACTATCGTTGTTTGCCATTCAGAATCAATGACGATCGTTGAAACACGACCTGAACAATATTTACACTGCAATGAACCAGTTCTAGTGAGTGCGGTGGATAAGTTGCTTTCAATACACTCGTGATCTTCGAAGGAACCCATCTCACCCGTTCTATCCGACACCCCAACATGCAACAACGACGATTCTGATGCTTCGTCGATTGACCCGACCACTAGTCATCCAAAGCAAAAACCCAGCCAAGGGAAACTCACAGAGACTTTGTCCAAGAATATGGTGAATTTCAATGAACAGCTCGCAAAGGCGGCTGGAACCTACCGAGACGCAATTCGGAGCATGAAGAGAACCTGGAGACACTTGAACGAGAGAGGGGCGAACCGAAGACCGCGAGAACCGCAGCATGAAAAGATTTCGAAAGACGAGCCATGTGTCAACAAGTCGAGATCGATTGCTTACGTGCTCAGAACAAGTCACTGAGGGAAAAATACAAAACTATAGAGTCGCAATACACATTACTCTCCAACACACTCAAAGCCCAATACAACACTATCATCGTAGAAAAGGAGGAGTTACAACGACGATTGGAACAAGTAAAACATGACCGCGATGACTGGCGCCGCAAGTTTGTGGTCTCTGAATCTTGCTGCAAAGTCCTCGAGCTCGATCGTCCTTTCCGGACCCAAGCAAAGCGAGCTGAAGAGAAGGAGAGGACAGGAATATCAGAAGGCAGAGGATGCGCGGGACAAGAAAGTCAAAGAAATGGAGCGCAGGTTACGCGAAATCGCGGAACAAGAAAAAGAGAGGGAGAGGGCGAAGGCGAAGGCGGAACAGCAGCGCGAAGAGGCAGCTCGAAAGGCGAAAGAAGAAGAAAATCGGCAGAAACACAAGGAAGAGGAGAAAGCACGACAGAAAGCTTGGAAAGCTGCAACGATTTCTACAATTGAAAGATGTCGCAAGAGAGACACGAAGTACTTCTGCCGTGGTAGAGCCTGGGACAATAGCGTCGCCCTCGAACGATTCAACCTCCTCTCAGAGTTTGAAAGGGTGAAGTTCTCGGAGATTCAGCCCCTCACGTTTGCGAATGTCCCTTTGCCTATCCTTTGTCCCATCTTCTGTGATTCTAATCTGTGGTTTGACCTTACGTGCGGTGGACATCACATGGGAAGCAGTCGAGAAGTTCTCTGTGCATGTTAAGACAACTCACTCCGTTAACCAGTACAATCAACTCGTGGAAAAGGTGCACCGATTGTTTCACCCGGACAAGTGGGGCTCTCGGCGACTTTTGGACAGTGTTCAAAATCTGGATATCCAGAAGTTGTTGCAGTTGGCTGGCAACATTGTTTCTCAGGCAATGACACCAATCTGGAAACAGTCGAAAGTTAAGGTTTAGGTTTCAAATTCAATACCACTCCTTCTCTTAGTATTCTCTTGCATGTCAATACTATTTCTATTCAGTGTTTCAAAAGTTTTTTGAAATTATAATAACATCGACAAGATTTTCTTAACAATCAGACTTTTGCAATCAGTATTTGTCCTCGCCTTCTGCAATGTCGCTTTGACAGAAAGTGAGGAAGTAATTATGTCGGGACGAACTCAAACGAAACCCGGTCGTGGAAAAATCCAAAACCAGGATCACGCAAAATCCGTCCAAAACCAAGATCGCGCAAAATCCGATCAAAACCAGGGATCAAGCAAAGTCCGTCCAAAACCAGGCCAACAACTACTTACTACTAGATGAACGAGATAGACCTGTGCCTTCGACACAGGGGCATAACTCGTGGGAACTGTTTGAGGAGAGAGCTGACATAAGTTGCTCGGATCAAATCCCAAAAGTCATGAACTATATCAAAAAACATATATACCTTCAATTCAAGAAATCAGCAATGCCTTCTAATGAAGACAAATCAAGAGACAGCAAGATCACCTGTGAAATTATGAAGATCAGTCCATCAGAGAGACCCAAAAACACATACCTCCACTCAAAAGCTCACCAGATGATCTCTGATAAGAATGGATCAAGAAATAGCAAGATCACTATGAAATCATGTAGATCAGTACATCAGAGGTACCAAAGAACACATACCTTCAAGTCAAAGGAGGACAGATCAAAAGATCACTTTGAAATCAT
>JAGGAV010015784.1:0-21124 GCA_017657295.1 Termitomyces sp. DKA64
GCAATGGAGAAGTGGGAAGAAGGTGGCCAAATGCCACAGGGGAGGCACAAGAGCCCTTAGGAAGTTCTGGACTTAAAGTCTGAACTAGATTCCTCTGATGAAGAGGAGGATAAGAGGTCATTATCAACCCTGTCAGTACAGCTTCAGCTGGTACTGGACTATTTTCCAATGGTCACAAAGTTGAGACAATCAGAGACCTTATGGTTGTTGGACAGATAGTCTGGTACCTTGGGCCCCTCAGGTTCTGCATTGTGAATGCAGAACAGAAGAGCCTCTGTACCAAACCACCTGGCACTATATCCTATAGAATATCTCAACTCTTTAAAAGCCAGTAGCTTGCCTTTGGCTCATCTGGCTTTTTAAAGGTTGGGGTTCCTGTCATGCTCCTCAGGAATCTGGATTCAACTAAGGGACTTTGCAATGGAACAAGAATGATTGTCATCCACATCAGCAACAGAGTGCTCAAATGTCACCTCATCAGTGGAGATACTAAATTTGCAGAATCAACTGTTGTCATTTCAAGGATCAATCTCAATGCCTCTGAGGAGGATTTACCTATTCCATTGCACAGGAGACAATTCCCAGTTTGATTGGCATTTGCTATGACTATCAATAAATCTCAAGGTCAATCAGTCAAGCATGTTGGCTTAGATCTTTGATTGCTTGTCTTTGCATATGGTCAACTCTATGTTGCACTTTCTCAGTGCACATCTGGAAATCATATCAAGGTTATTCTGGGACCAGACAACTCACCACAAACAACTGCAAATATTGTCTATCCAGAAATTCTGAATGGTTTACAAATGTAAGTTTCTCTTTAGATAAAATAACATCAACTTTTATATATTTCACCATGTAATGTAGTCTGTGTAGTGTAAAATAGATATGGATTGGACTTGACCAGAAATTCTGAATAATTTACAAATGTAAGTTTAACTTGAGATAGAATAGTATCCATGACTAACTTTTGTATATTTCAGCATGTAATATAGTTTGTTTAGTGTAAAATGGAAAATCTTATTAGAATTGGATTTGTTTCTTGATGTGTTCTTGATAATGTAAATTCCAAAAATCAAAAGTCTGATTGTTTGATTACTTTATATTGAAAATCAAGGCCCTAACTGAACACAGCAAAGTTGGGGCTAGAACTAAGCACTGTGTTTTGAAAACAAAGCCCTAACTGAGTGCAGCAAAGTTGGGGCTGGAACTAAGCACTGAGTTTTGAAAACAAGGCCCTGACTGAGCACAGCAAAGTTAGGGCTGAAAGTCAGCATTAAGTTTTAAAAACAAAGCCCTAACTGAGCACAATGAAGTTGAGGCTGGGATTAAGCATTGAGTTGGATGTCAAAACCCTGACTGGGCACAGCAAAGTTGGTGATAGATCTCAGTTAGGGGTTTGGGAGGAAAGCCCCCAACATGATAGACCTGTGCCAAAGGCACAGGACATAACTCATCATGGCTGCAGCAGCAGTGTGGCAGGCAATACTTGCAGTGCAGATATGTTTGGAACATTTGAGGTGAAAACTGTGTATAATTTTCTGCCAAGTCATCTTCACTCCAGGACCAGCCTACAAAGTTGTCCTGGCCCTTCGGGCATAAGATGATGGCAAGGTTGCAGTTGGGCTGCTCCTTGATCTTTATTCCTAAACCAGTGGCAAAGTGTGAATGACATATAATATAAGCTCACACGTCACAATGGCACTATACTGAGTTGAGCCCCATATTGACTGAGCATAAATAGATATATGGAGCTACAAACCCAATGACAATTAACATCAAAAAAATGTTTCACCGGCCCGCATTTACGCATTTAAGTCACACTTTCCAGGACGCAATGCGCACCACAAAGGTTGTAATGCAATCGACTTGACGCCCCGCTGCTGGAAACGGAACGAGACATCGTGCAATCGAGGGAGCGCTGTGTCAACATCACCACCGGGTCCAGACCAGAACACCTAAGATATCGAGACCATCAACAAGGAGAAGAGGAAGGTAAGAATGTAGGAAGAGTTCGTACCTCGGCGGAAGTTGCAGCGCGCGGCCAGACAATAGAGTCGAGGTTTGAAGGACTGGATTGTTCAGTCCACAGGAGATGTTGGCCTGCAAGGTGTCATTTTAGGTACAAGGCGAGAGCGAATGAGATGAGTGAGCATACCTCCCAGCACAAACTTGCTCTGCTCTTCTGTGAGATTCGCAAGGGGGTTGAAAGAATACGACTATCCGGCAGCATCAGACCAGATGTTCGTCAGCATAAAATTTTCGGCTGCATACCTTCTGCCATGTTTTGAAAGGATCACACCAGCTATTTCCAAGGACGTTTTCGCCAACCCAGCCACCACCACCACAGTCAAGGTAGAAATAATCAGATGCAGCATGGACGAGTTTGTACCCTTTTTGCGCGACAGCAGCCACGTTGGCAGAAGATATCCAAACCCTATAAGAAAATTGTCAGCTGGCCAATGTTAGAATTGATCAGGGGGGTACAAGGCGATAGTATCGTTAGCGAGAGTAACCGGATGATCGAGGACTAATTCCTCCCAAACGACAGCTCTTTTGCCAACAGATCTCAGTCCGGCATGTATGGCTTGGACAAAGGTATCCAGAGCCTGATCGAGAGTCTTGCCCTGGGCAGCTAAGAGAATATTCGTGAGATGGTATATAATGGGATAATGACTGGATTTCACCAAGGTCGGCTTGGGTTGCATTGTCTTGAGTATAGCAATTGGAGTTGAGCTCGTCACCACCAGTGCTGAAGAGATTCGACTGGAAGAGGGAAGCAGCGGCTTTTAGAAGGCCAGCGGTGAAGGTGGTCGTATTGGTAGAGGCTAGACGAAGTTGGCCTGCAGGAGGTTCTGTTCACATGTACGTCAACCACAAGTTCATGGATAAGCAAAATGGCGGAATCACCATTAGCGAAAGAAGCCCAGGGGGAAGCTTCGAAGCATGCGATATGCTCGGGGTAGGCTTTTGCGATGATCGAAGTGTGGCCTGGAGTATCGATTTCTGGCATGACGTCAATACCGCGCTAGTAAGGTTTGTCAGTGTTTCTCTAAATCCAAAATGGCAGAATCTGGACATACTGCAGCGGCATAGGCAACGATTTCCTTTACGTCAGCCGGGGTATACACCTGAGCGGAAGAATAGGCGCCCTTCGCAGAAAGCTCGGTATAACCAGGAACAACCAAGGGGAAAGACTGAGAATCCACCACGTGCCAGTGAAAGGTGTTGATCTTGACCCAACTCATGGCATCAACGGTACGCTTGATGTCCTCTACCGGAAAATAGTTACGGGCCGTGTCGAGCATTAAACCGCGATACGGCTAAGACGGTCATGAGAAGTGCCTCTGTCTACAAAGGACGATTACGCACGAAAGCAGGAGAGTCGACGATATCGAAAGGAGCTTGGAGGGTATATGTTGTGCCATCCAGATCGTACCATAGTTGACCAAAGGTCGTTAAACCACGGAACAATCCCAAAGTAGAGTTGGCCTTCAGAGACGCCTCAGATCCATCTGCTGGGATGGTAAGGGTGTAACCCTCATCACGAGACTCAAGATCCGCGACTGCCTGTTCAGAAATGCTCTTGATATGGCTATTGGTCGACAGACTGAGAGAGAGCGACTTGAGGGTCTTCGCGCTTTGGATGTCTTCCGCTGCAGACGCGCCACGATCTGGGACTAGAGCTTGGAGTTGGTCGTTGTGCAGATATGATTTGGTGCGAGAAATAGCATCTTGAAGGTCAGACGGGGGATGGCTGACACCCGAAAGCTCGATGGAGAACGACGGCGAGAGACGAAGAGGCGTGCTACCTGCTGAGTATTGACGAGGAATAGGCCAAATGGCTAGGACTGTGGTAGCCACAAGCAACAATGAGAAGGGCAACATTGCCAAGCCTTGTCGGAAAATGGCATGTTTTAAATGGTAGTGACGGGATATCTGTCTAACCGAATTAGCACTAGCACGTCAGCCTGTATCCGGAAGTAAATTAAACATATGGAGGGTTGCCAAAGATGCATGGTACATAATTTCAAAGCACGGATAAACAATGTACACGTGACTACGAAAGAATTTTTGTGCCCTCCCAAAGTTGAAGCAAGTATATTCCTTGCCTCACAGAGTAGGGTTTTTTCTCGGATATATACTGGAATGAAGACACACTGACTTCTTCAACCAGCAGGAAAGAACGGCTCTTACCGTTAGTTTCATGATCTAGAACCCCCCAAAAGATGGAGCCAACCAGTGCTATTCATGACCCACTGACCATCAACCTACGCCGACAAACTGCATTGTTGCTGGAGAAGATTCCAGACCATTCAAAATATATGACCGCTGTCTCAAACGCCAAGTCTACTACAGATCTACTCGTCATATTATCACAGTTACTGTCTCATCCAGCCTTCACGCTGACTATCGCGACTCTCTATCGACCCATTCTATTCGATCTTTGCGCAAGATGGCTAGATTCAGAAGAAAATACAGAAGATCAATTGGTGGCGTTGTGTCTCCTACTAGAAAATCACGAAGAACTCTTCCCGTATGCATTTATATTTTTTTCCCTTTTTTACGTGCTGAACAAATGCATCTCAGCATACTTTATCGGATTTTACTCGGAGCCGCCTTCTCCGAGGGCCCGTTAGCCTTTATAAATGCTTCCCCGTTGCCCCTCTCAGTCGACGTGCCCCGTCTACACCGCTTACTACTTGCGCAGTATCGAATTCTACGCGCCAATCGCGAGCTACCTCGACTTCTTGTTTGGTCACTATCTTCTCTTTCAAAACTTATATGGAATTCGCATCTCGACACTGGCGTTCGCCTACTCGCTATCCGTTGTTATGCCCTGCAAAGTAGCATGGGCGAAGCCGAGCGGGAGGTGATGGAAAGAGAGGTTCTTGGCGAACCATTTGGAGTTGATTGCCAGATAGAATATGGAATGAATCTTGACGGGACGAGCAGGGAAGTAGATGGATGGCTTATGCCCGTACTCGAAGTACAACGTATCAAGGAAATGCGTGAACGGATCGCCTGTGAAGAACAAGATTACTACTCAGATAACGGAGAACCTGTCACAACAATCCAGCCATCGGAGCTCAGGTATGATCCGTTCTTTTCGTTTCAAGTCGGACCTCACGTTCTTTCTCCAGTAAACACATTGTCAACATACATGGAATCTTCATGCTCCGAACTCCCGGCCAAAACTCACATGAGCCTACTTCACCCCTCATCTCAACTCCGACCACGGTTGAAGCTCTCAGATCTCTGGCAATACATGTCTCCCTTCGCCTGCCTACCCTCCTCACGTCTCCACCCTCTTCCGGGAAGTCGTTATTCCTAACCCACCTCGCAGAACTCCTCTACCCTGGTGTCAAAAATCAGATCATCACTATTCACCTCGCCGACACTTCACTGGACCCACGTGCTCTCCTTGGGTCTTACGTCTCTTCTCCAACACAACCGGGTACTTTTGAATGGAAGGAGGGCGTTCTCGTGCGTTCTCTGCGCGAAGGAAAATGGGTTGTCTTCGAGGACGTCGATCGAGGAAGTAATGAAGTTCTTGGAGTCATAAAGCCTCTTGTAGAATCACTTAGGGAAGGTAAGTGGATTGGCGGCCGAGCATCCCTCCAGGTCCCTACTCGTGGCCCTGTCGTCGCTGCCGATAGCTTTGCACTGTTCGCCACAAGGTCGACAGTACCCTCGAGGAATGGTACCTTCCCGGCTCCCGCGTTCCTCGGCGCACATAAATTTCATGAAATCGTCGTGTCGTCTCCCACTGCGGAGGAGCTTCGCACCATCCTCAACTCACGTTTCCCTCGCCTGGCAGGGAACCCCAACCTCGCCATCATCCGTCTATGGGAGGCTGTCAGATCCCTCGGCCCAGCAGCATCAGCGCGCGACATCGGCCTCCGCGAGCTCGAAAGATTCTGCACACGCGTCCAAAGGCTTCTCCCCTCATACCTATCCATGGACATCGATATGGACGACTTCACCACCCCACTCCCCTTCTCGTCCATCTTCCCAAATCCCACATTGCGCGAAGACATTTACATCGAGGCACGAGACGTCTTCTTTGGCGCCGGAACCACGACCGCCAGTGCACGCACACACATCGAGTCCATTGCCCAGATCATCGCAGACCATCTTGAATTGGACCCTGATCGCCGTTCATGGGTTCTGAATGGCCGCACGCCCGAGTTCGAGTTGGAGAAGGATGTCAATGGTACTATCACCGCTGTGTGTGTTGGACGAACGCGTCTGCCCGCCCGTGCGACGAAGATGGGAATATCCGCGGCCCCTATGAGACCGTTCGCAATGCACAAACCGGCTGTGCTTCTTCTTTCGCGGATCGCGACGGCTGTATCGTTTTCGGAACCTGTACTTTTGACAGGAGAGACTGGAACAGGAAAGACGAGTGTTGTCACTCACTTAGCATCTCTACTACGCCGTCCGCTGATTTCGTTGAACTTGTCACACCAGACTGAGTCATCTGATCTGTTGGGAGGATTCAAGCCTGTCGATGCGAGGATCACCGGCGCACAGCTTCAACAAAGATTTTTGGACTTGTTTGGAGGAACATTTAGTCGGAGGAAGAATGAAAAGTTTGAAGTTGGGGTTAGGAAAGCTGTTGCGGAGGGAAAGTGGAAGAGAGTTGTTGGATTGTGGAAGGAGAGTGGGAGGTTGGCGCGAGAGAGGATACAGGCCAAGGAGGTTCCAGAGACAAGGTGTGTGGTGTATTATCTTGCCTGCGTTCATGAGTTGGTTGAACTGCCTCTTTCGATAGGGATGGGATTGAGATGGAGGCCCCGCGGAAACGGCGGAAGGTGGAACAAAATGAGCTCAAAGTGTCAGCGGAGAGTTGGATGGCATTTGTTCAGGATGTCGAGCAGTTTGAGGTTCAACATGTTCAGGGCAAAGGGAAGTTTGCGTTTGGGTTTGTTGAAGGTCCTTTAGTGAAGGCATTGAGAAACGGTGACTGGTAGGCTTCCTGCTTCCCTCGAGAAAGACATTTTTGACAGACTATCTAGGGTGTTACTTGATGAAATCAATCTCGCGAGCCCAGAGACTCTGGAATGTATATCTGGCTTGCTCCATGATCCTACAGCGTCTATCACCCTCACCGAGCAAGGCTCTTTGGAACCAGTCCCTCGCCATCCCGACTTCCGGCTCTTTGCTTGTATGAATCCAGCAACTGACGTCGGGAAGAAAGACCTTCCTCCAAACATCCGTTCACGTTTTACCGAGATAGATGTGCCCCCTCCTGATGCCGATAAAGAGACACTTCTCAGCATTGTCGGACAATACATTGGTGCCAGTTCCGTGGGTGACAAAGGGGCTATCATGAACGTTGCAGAGTTCTACGCAGCCGTGAAGGACCTCGCTGAGAAGCGACAGATTGCGGACGGGTCGAATCATCGACCACACTTTAGCATGCGGACGCTCGCTCGCGCTCTCACCTTCGCATCCGACACAGCGAGTATGTTTGGTCTCCGTCGAGCGATATGGGAGGGTTGTCTGATGGCCTTTACGATGGTCCTTGATACGCCCAGCGCAGAGCTAGTGACTGCCCTCGCGCAGAAACATCTCCTGACTGGTGTACGCAATCCCCGGTCTATGCTGATGAAAGAGCCCTCTGTCCCTCCTTCACGCTCCGCCGACGAGTTCATCAAATTAGGGCCGTTCTATCTTGAGAAAGGACCATGGCCTGAGGACCCTGCGGAAGACTATATCATAACTCCGTCTGTAGAAACTAAGCTCATTGATCTGGCCAGAATCATCCTTACACGGCGGTTCCCTATTTTGATTGAGGGCCCTACGTCTGCTGGAAAGACTAGTTCAGTTGAGTATCTCGCAAAACGCACAGGACATAGGTTTATCCGGATAAACAACCACGAGCACACGGACATACAGGAGTATATCGGCTCATATGTTTCAGATCCTCAAACGGGGAAGCTCGTGTTCAAAGATGGCCTCCTCGTTCGTGCCCTTCGCAATGGTGACTGGATCGTGCTCGATGAGCTTAACTTGGCTCCAACCGATGTCCTAGAAGCCCTCAATCGACTCCTTGATGACAATCGTGAACTCGTTATTCCTGAGACACAGGAAGTTGTGAAGCCCCATCCTCACTTCATGCTCTTTGCGACGCAGAATCCTCCTGGACTTTACGCCGGACGAAAAGTCCTTTCTCGTGCGTTCCGCAACCGTTTCCTTGAAGTCCACTTCGAAGACGTACCTCAATCCGAGCTGGAAACCATCCTATGCCAGCGTTGTCAGATCGCACCTTCCTACGGCAAGCGCATTGTTGCCGTGTTCCACGAGCTTCAGAAGCGCCGTCAGTCAAGCCGTGTGTTCGAAAGTAAGCAAGGGTTCGCGACCCTCCGTGATCTTTTTCGCTGGGCTGGTAGGGATGCTGTGGGGTATCAGGAGCTGGCTGAAAATGGCTACATGCTCTTGGCGGAACGTGCTCGACGTGATGACGATAAGGCTGCTGTGAAAGAGGTCATTGAATCCATCATGAACGTCAAGATTGATGAGAATACGATGTATGATATCCATCGCTCGGACGTTGATATAGCCTCGTTCCTCGGCTGCTCGATACCCGTGGCATCAGACATCATATGGACCAGTGCCATGCAACGACTTTTCGTCTTGGTCTCGAGGGCCCTGCGATTCAATGAGCCGGTACTTCTCGTTGGGGAAACTGGTGCGGGAAAAACTTCAGTATGTCAGGTCTTTGCCACTGCCACTTCGCAGCGTCTCCATGGTTTGAACTGCCATCAAAATACCGAGACGGCAGATCTTATTGGAGGTCTTCGCCCACTTCGCAATCGTAGTTCGAGGGAAGCCGAGATTTTCCAGGAATCTTTGGATGTATTTCAAGAAATTAGCATGGCTCAGTTGCCCCAATCCCTCAGTGACCTTCCAGCTGCCTTCGCCGATGTCCTCAAATTAGACTCATTGTTGCCCAATCATGAAGTCCGCGTCCGCGCCCTCCAAACCAAATTTCTTCAGCTGCAGTCGATATTCGAATGGCATGATGGACCTCTTGTCGAAGCCATGTGCCATGGAGATGTGTTCCTCCTCGATGAGATTTCACTTGCCGATGACTCGGTTCTTGAGAGGCTTAACAGTGTTCTTGAACCGGGAAGAACTATCGTTTTAGCCGAAAAGGGTGGCGAGGACGAGCTTGCTCATCCAGCACTGAAAGCAGACGAGAATTTCAAACTTGTCGCAACCATGAATCCTGGAGGCGATTATGGGAAGAAGGAACTTTCACCGGCCTTGCGCAATCGATTCACAGAGATATGGGTCCCTCGCGTTGAGGCTCGACCTGATTTGGAACTCATCGTTGGAAATCTCTGGGGTCACGATGCGTTGAAACGATATACCTCACACCTGCTCGACTTCGTCGATTGGTTATGTACCCGAACTGGTGATAGTTCCTTGACGAGCCTCAGGGATATCCTCGTAAGCTTCAGTGTCGTTCTTCTCCCATCATTATGATTGAATACATCGTTCTTAGGCCTGGGTTACTTTTTCCAATGCCGCTTTTCAACCTGACAGTGCAAGCTGTATGCCTGGGGACGAGATCTTCGTGAGCGACCTTCGTTTTTTATCCATAACTTTTCACTGAGTTTGTTATAGCATCACGCCGCGCATATGACGTTTCTGGATGGCCTTGGTTCACTGCCACAACTATCAACGTACAGTCGGGAGGGCCTTCAGCAGCTCAGGGATGACGCGATGTCAAAATTGATGGGCCTTGTCCCACTGCCCGACCGTCATAACTTGTTCGCGTACATTTCATCCTATGACCCCTCTCGATTCGTCCAATTTGGCTCGTTCAGTATACCTAAAGGATCACATCAAATTGCTAGCCATTCCTTCAATCTCGAAGCTCCGACAACTCGGGACAATGCAATGCGTGTTGTACGGGCCTGTCAAGTCCCCAAACCTATTTTACTAGAAGGCAGCCCAGGGGTCGGGAAGACGAGCCTTGTCACAGCCCTGGCTAATATATCTGGTCACCATCTATGCCGAATCAACCTTTCTGATCAAACAGACATCGTCGATCTGTTCGGATCCGACTTACCGGTGGAGGGCGGAGGGCCGGGGGAATTTGCTTGGAAAGATGCAGAATTCCTGAAAGCTCTGCAAGAAGGTCATTGGGTCCTTCTTGATGAGATGAATCTTGCTCCTCAGGCTGTTCTGGAAGGGTTAAACGCGGTTTTGGATCATCGCGGAACAGTCTATATCCCCGAACTCGGCCGTTCTTTCGCTCGACATCCCAACTTCCGCATCTTCGCAGCTCAGAACCCTCTGCATCAAGGCGGCGGACGAAAAGGTCTTCCTAAATCTTTTGTGAACCGTTTCACCAAGGTATACGTTGAAGAGTTAACACCCAGCGACCATCTCCTGGTTTGTCATCATCTCTTCCCTGACTTCAATGAGAAAGTTCTTCGAGACATGATCACATATAATATGGAACTTCAAGAGGCAGTCGTTTTTCAGCGCAGATTTGCCAGGGAAGGTAGTCCTTGGGAGTTCAACCTTCGTGATGTGATTCGTTGGGCTTCCCTGTTGCGTGCGCCTCATTCAATCCTTCATCCCTTTGAGCACCTTCATACAATATATCTCCATCGCTTTCGTACTGAACATGATCGATTGCAAGCCCGTCTCCTCTTTGATCAGGTTTTTTCAGCGGTAGCGAAACCACTGGGCGTTGCTCCTAACTTGACGATATCGCCACGCTACCTCCAAGTAGGTCATCACATTTCTCAGCGCCGGAACATTGCCCCATCATCACCTCCTGGACGTATTTTGAAGATGCAGCTATCCGCTTTGGAATCTCTCGGACACTGTGTCTCACAGTCGTGGCTCGCCATTCTTACCGGTCATCGAAATAGTGGTAAAACTGAGGTAGTGAGAGTATTGTCTCACTTCACAGGAAATGTTCTCCAAGAGATCTCTATCAACAGTTCTACTGACACCATGGACATCTTGGGCAGCTTTGAACAGGTCGATTTACGAGGACGCGCTATTTCTTTGATCAACGAGTTGCTATCCCACTTTGATCATCAAATCAGGTCGACTTCAGGTTCCAAGTTCGATTGCAGTCAAATACATCGGTTGCGCAAGGCTCAGCAAGGTTCCGCCTCCTCCCATCACGAACTACTACAGTTAGCTTCCGAATGTCTCACGGTCTTTCCCGATATGTCGGAAGTGGCTGCAACATTATCAGGTAAGGTTCGCAACCTCGCCACTGCCGAAGCAGTTGGTCGATTCGAGTGGGTCGACGGTCCACTGGTTCAAGCAATGAAACGCGGCTACTGGCTTCTTATGGACGGTGCGAACCTGTGCAACCCCTCGGTCCTGGATCGCCTGAACTCACTTTGCGAACACAACGGCGTTCTCACTCTTAGCGAGCGTGGTTACGTTGATGGAAAGGTTAAAGTTTTAAAACCGCACCCGAATTTTCGTCTGTTCATGACTGTCGACCCTCAATTTGGTGAATTATCTCGGGCAATGCGAAACAGAGGAATTGAGATAGCCATGATCTCCTCACCCATCGCAGATGACGGAAGAATTCTGTGTGATTATCACCGACTGCCATCAAATACAACATACCCAGGACATCCGAAGTCTTGGAGTTCCACATTCGAGACGACTCGTCGAGGCTTGTGTACGACCGGCCCAGTCCAGGTTTCACCATTGGCGACCTCGGGACGTTCTCTTGATTTAGACACCAGTCTCTCAGGTCTGATCGATCATGGGCCAATGCTCTCCGTTTCTTCTTTGGCAGAATCTTCGGATGCCCATTTGTTCTTTGTTGCTCGCACAACGGCACCTGTATCTGTTCCGGCTTTTAATCGTTTGTTGACCTTGTTGCATGGTTCTAAAACAGTATCCAGCAATCGGCTGCAAAGAATGTTGCACGCATTGGCTGACCACAGCTTTGTCAGAGTTCTTGTACGTCTACGCGAAGCATACTCACTATCATTGGTGTTACCTTCAGACCTTGTACTTACTCAGGTCAGCCAACCTTTCATCCGCCACAGGCCTTTTGTTAATCTATACTCCGTTATGTTTGCATGTACATGTATACGCTTGAATATAGCCCATGGATTTCTACTTGAATGCTCCGCCGTGTGTGGATAAGAAACTGGATTTAAATGACACTTCCCCTCATACTATCCTTTTTGGAGTGATCGACCTTGTCGTGGCCTTGTTCCTAGATCTGGAAGATCAGGCTGGCGTATATGACGAGGAAAAAACTCTTGAAAAACAGGGAAGGAAATATGAGGCGTCGAAACAGATCAAAAACTTACTTAAGGTCGTTCAAGTCGTGGCACGAAATACTTTAGACTCTTTGGCCATTGAAAATAAGGTGCCCCGAATAGTGAGATATTTTCTATTTTACCTAGTTGTGAATCCTGTTCATTCTCTCTCTTGCCTAGCATGATACCCTTCAATTATCCTCATCTCTCTTAAACTATGGTCGTTATCTTCGCAAGATTGCTGCAGCGACAGACTTGGATTTTTCGGCCCTTCAAGCAGCATGTCGCTGGGTCGTTGACGCTCTGGAAGACAGTCCATCTGTCTTCTCAACGGCAGTGTTGCAAGCTCACGAACTGAAGAACACGATTTCTTTGACTACTGGGCTAGGATTGCAAGACATCTGGTCCACTTTTTTCATAGATAGACCACGTATATCAACGACAACTCTGGATCTCATTGAGAAACGCGGTGCCCACCTGGAGGGCAAGGAAGCACAGAGTAATCCTCTCCTTGTTGAAGCAAATCATCATTTTCATATTCCCGGCGTAGATATCAGAAGACAAATTTTTGATTTCATGGCACTACGAACGTTGCCTGTTAGCGCATCCGCGCACTCGAGTGGAGCACTAGAGGCTCTTCAAGCAGATCTCGAATCAGTATGTGGCACAATACATCTTGCAATTCCTAAAGTTGACATTTCTCCCCTAATCAGCACTTACTCTGCCAAAACATACAAGTTGAGGGAGACATAAGGGTAGATCCATCTCTTCTCATTGCGGAACTAGGAATTTTCTCGCTCATCTCTGATGAAGAGGTGTGTCTTATGTTATAGATCTATGCCCTCCTGAACCTTGATATCTCCTAGAACTTGAGGAGATTCGTTTCGGATCTCATTGAAGCTGCCTGCAGTCGGAAAGGCGGTCTGCTTCGGATGGCTTCCTATCAACATCTTTTGTGGACTTTGGAGGCCAGAAAAAGTGAGTAACAAACACGCTTTTCGCCTTTTTGATAGTGATAAGTCAACTTCTCACAGATGCCCTTCCTATTCTTGCTGAAACGCAGATGCAATGGTTGGATTCATTGTGGAGCGTCTCTTCGAGCGAAGTAAGAGAGTCCGTCCTTGCTGTGCATACCAATCTTTCTTATAGTATCTAGTATTTCATCGGGCCAATGATACTTCTACAACCGACTCAGCTTATTACAACTATGGCAACATGGTACCATTCCTCTCTCCCACGGTGACATTTTCGTTGACAGAAAATATAGCGATTGGAGCCAGAAATCCCTGCGTTCTGCGGAAAAATATGAAGCCGAGACACGCCACCATTCGCGCTTATTATTCTTACGATCTGAGTGGTGGACTAGACGTATTGACGAGCTCGCTGGTATGCTCAGCCAATCGGTTGGTTTGGTAAGAGGATAATAATTGCGCGCAACGACGACACGACTAAAGTTTTTCGCTGTCTCGCAGGTGATTGAATGCTTCCAGTCGTCTTTCCCACCCGATATCCATACCGCAATTTTGCACCCCAATACACAATCTGTGGCAGACTTGATGTCGTATTCGAGCACGATTATGACGCTTATGGAAGAATCCAGCAATGTCCCGTTCCAACATGCTGTCAGACTCCACCTTTATCCTGCCTTGAGACGCTTGAAGTCTGGAAATGCACGTGAAAAGGTCGCTGAAGATATGGGATGTTGTTGGATTGCGTTAGGTAATTTAGTCTTCGATCTTTTCGTCCCCGACGCTCCTCTGGACCCTGCCGCTATACAAAATTACACTACAGAGCGACAATGCAGAGACAAACGTTTGATCGAAATACAAACGGATCTTCATCGAACCCTAGAGAAACTTACGACCGGAAATAATCACAGCGATCTCCTCGACTATCTGGACCGTATATCAAATGAAACTTCCCGACAATTGGAATCTGCTCCATCCGTTCCTCTCCGAAAGGACGTTGCTCGGCTAGACATGTTTTGGGCAGAAGTCAGGCAGTTCCACGGCCATGTCCTCTCTAGTTCGAAGATCCAAGAACTGGCCGGTCTCTTGACGTCCGGGGACGAGAATGCCATAGCTCGTGAAGAAGTTTTACAGCAATCGATGGCCGGATTCTATCGCCGACTTGCTACAGTCTACACAGATTTTCTTGACTTAAGTGCCCCCCTCCGACTCGCCATCCTTTACGTTCGCATGGGGTTGCGACTTGTCGCTTATTCTGTTTCACAGTCCTCACCCGTTTCCTCTCCTCAGGTCCTCTCCCTTGTCGCATTCCCCTCGGCACGTAGTTCAGCCAACATTTGCAAAGCCGCCGGAACTGCTGGGCCAACTGGAGTGGCGCCGTTCCGCTACCTGCTCTTGACCTTATCGGCCGTGGTGAAGGAACAATCCATGGGAATCGTGGACATGAATGCACTTGAAGTGGTTTATGACCAGGCCCTCCGACTTTGGCTCATTGACCGCGCAAAGGAGAAGGAGGCTGGCATTGCAGCATCATCGTTGTATCGGCGCAAGAATTTGGACCACGATGACATAGGAGAGGCAGAATTGGAGGAGAGAGAATTTCTAGAACTATTCCCTTCCTTTGACAACGTTCTCGATCAAGAAGCTGTCAATGCAGTCAAGAACCCATTTCAATCCACTATTCTTGTACCACCCACAGAGATGGGCCAGCTTGTGTCGCTTCATCACAAGTTGTTTAGTGAAACACAACACCCTGCTGGTGACAACACAGATTTTGAAGAGAGCCGTCGGTTTATTGTAGCATCGCTCTTGACATCGTCATCACCTCTTCCTGAAACCTTGGATGACGAAAGTCTTGCATTCCAGTTCAGCGTCCTGAATGATCGAGTCACTGCCATGGACAACATCCCTGTTATCAGAGAGAAATTCTACAACTTCTACGTAGATCCAAACGTCATTCAACTGAAAAGGGCCGCAGTCGTTGTCTTTGCTCTGAGAAGCCGACTGGACGAGATCATACAAGAGTGGCCCGATCAGATGGTTCTCCAGCATCTCAGAGGTCGCTGTGACATCGTGCTGAATCTGGATCTTCGCAGCCCTGTCGCAAAGGTTCTTTCCGCCCTGGAACAGCTCCTGCTCCAAACCGACGACTGGGAGATGTATTCCAATCGAGAAAATACTCTCAAGGCTCACCAGCAGGCTCTTATTGGACTCATTGTGGAATGGCGGCGTTTGGAGCTATCTTACTGGCATGGTCTTTTGGAATCGCAGTCCAAGACTTTCGCGGAAGGGGTGAATGAATGGTGGTTCAGGCTGTACGATGCAACTATTCGTGGACCCTTAGACTCCTGCAATCAAGAGAACGGTTCCAACCACGTCGAACTATATCTTCAAACTCTGATACCGCTTCTTGACGATTTCATTCGGACTAGCTCTCTCGGCGAATTTAATGCTCGCATGCGACTACTGCAAACTTTCGAACGCTATATTCTTCATCTTCGCCACAAGAAAGACGATGAACAGAGGCTAACCTTGGATCGTGTCTATCGCGTCTTGAAATCCACACGATCTTATTTCGATCTTTTCGCTGATCAAGTTATGAACCGTCTTGCAACACAGCGGTTGACTCTTGAAAAGGAAATTCGAAGCTTCATCAAGCTGGCAAGCTGGAAAGATATTAATGTTCAGGCACTCAAAGCCAGCGCACAACGTACTCATCATCAACTCTACAAGATAATTCGCAAATTCCGTGATGTTCTCAGGCAGCCCATATCAGAACAATTACACCCTCAGACAGCCGATACCCTGGAAACCAAGCATTTGAACCTTGAGAATATACCGCTTAGCTCAGGTCCTTCCGTGCCACTTCCGCCTCCGGAGGGCGAACTCAACATTGGATCGTCAGATCGTTCGATCGAGTTGTCGAAGACTTTCAAGAAATTTGACGCCTTTATCACAGACCATTTACGGCCTTTCATCCACTCAAAATCTCCGCATGTTTTGAATGATCTTGCTGTTGATATTATTGTCGGTGCAAAGGAGCTCGCTGCCCTTTCGGTGCCCTCGAACGTTACACCAGAAAAACGTCAAAAGCAACAAAAGGCGTTGTTGGTCCGGAAGAGGAAAGCATGGAGTGATTTATTGAAGGAGCTGAAACGAGCTGGATTTGCAGTCAATGTCAAACCTGATGTGCTACGCCAGAATGCTGATTCGCGATGGTTGAGAGAACAGCCATTCATGCCTGAAGTGGAAGAGTCATCCATGTTAATGAGGAAGGGAGAGGATTATTTTAATCGACTTCTTGGTCTCCTTCCTGATTTACGTTCTTCAACCTCGAATCACCATTCGGACTTGACGACTCGCGAACTGCAGAGAGGTGTCATGTTCCTCGAGTCTGGCTTCTCAATGGGAGTTGATTCGAGGTCGCGGTGAGCAACATGTCTTTTCCTCTGTCTTTTGATCTAATGGATGGAGTGCAGGCTAGCAACAGCGCTCGAACAGTTTGACAAACTGGAACGGGCAACCAAACGCTTGCGGATGATCAATTCTAGTTCGAAGACCATACGGACTGGAATAAACCTCATGGATTATATTGTTCACACCAAGAACGTCTTGAGCAGGCTCTCGGATACGATTCAAGAGATATCAAAAGGATTGCAAACTTACGATTCCCTCCAACCGAAAGTCAAAGTGCCCGACGAGCTCAAGCATGAAGTGAAAGAAGTCGGCGAGTCGATAACACTCTTGCTCAGTCGTGTCTCGACCGTCAGCGAAAATGTAATGCTTACCACGTTGAATGTGTTGCTAGTGGGTGCGTGTCAATGATTTCTTGTTTGCTTTCTTGACTTAGTACCACCATCTCTTAGATGAGCACAATACGCTTCTCGAAGCTCAGACACTCATCTCGGACGTTACAAGAACATTTCAGGGCTGTGCACTGAGGTATTACAGACTCAGATACCTCTTTGATCCTGTCAACCGGTGGATGAGCTCTCAAGAGATCCCCTCTCTCAGCTCAATCCCTGTCGTTTCTTCCGTGCCCCGAGAATCGCCTGACGCCCTCATCAATACACTACTCGTCACGGTCCAAAGAATGATTGCGAAGTGCCCCGAATCTATTCCCAAACACGAGGAAGACAATGATCAATACCTATTGAAAGATCATCGTATTGTCCGGGACTTCACGCAGTCCCTCAACATGGGTACAGTCACTTCCGGGATAGACAACGTCCTCCTCTATCTAGCTGTCTACCCAGATAACCAGAACGAGACCTTGCAACGTATTATGTCGTTCCTCGATGCATATCAGAGCCTCGTCAAGGATCAGCTAGTCACACACTGTCAATGGACGAGAGCCGTCTTCAAGTTGAGCTATGTTCTGTCTTCCGTCATGATCACTCTCTCGAAACAAGGGTTCTGTCAACCGCCCGACACAGAGGACAATGGCGAAGGTGAAGACGGGGATACAAAAGAGTCAGCTGGCGGGGTCGGCTTGGGTGAAGGTTCTGGCTCAGAAAACGTCAGTAAAGAGATCGAGGACGAGAGCCAAGTCGAGGGTCTTCGGGGTGACGATGCTCAGGAGGAGCGAGATAAAGAGAAGAGAGATGAGAAAGACAACAGTGATGACGATGCGCTTGAGATGAACGAGGATTTTGGAGGCGATATGGAGGATGTTCCCGACACCGAATCTCCCGATGACGCCGAGTCCGACAACGAGAGCGATGCCGAGCCAGAAGAACAACTTGGCGATCTAGATCCTTCGGATCCTTCCGCGCTTGACGAAAAGATATGGGGAGACGAAAAGGGACCAGAGGATGGGAAGCAGGATGATAAGACAGACCAAGATCGTTCGGAGGAACAGTCAGGGGAGAGTGAGGTTGTTGCCAAACAGGGGAATAAGGAGAAGGAGAAAGCTGGGAAAGAGAAAGAGGCTGCAAAGGAGGACCCGCCAAGTACGGGAAATCAACCACCAATGACAGACGGTGGAGAGGACGGGGAAGAAGAGGACATGGACAAGCCTGATGACGGTGGTGCACCTATGGACCCGTACATTCAAGACGCGAATGCTTTGGAATTGCCTGATGAAATGGATCTAGGAGATGAAATGGACCTAGGAGATGAAATGGATCTGGGAGATGATCTTCCAGAGGAGACGGAAGGAGACGATGATGAAGCTGCGAATGACAAAATGGCTGATACAGAGGACGAACGAGGCGGGGACAACGCATCTGTAGAACAGTGGGAGCAAGAGGATCGCCATCCAGACGACGGATTAGAATCAATGGATCAAGAGCTCGATATTCCCGATCAGCCGCTTGAGGTCGAAGCCGATGAGACTGAAGAGGCCCCTCCAGAGGAAGATAGGGGACTGGAGGAGGAATCTGTTGCTCGACCCGACATCTCCACTGGTGATGGGATGACTTCGTCTGAAGAAAACCAGAATCTTGAAAGTGGAGAGACCGCGGCAAACGGACAGAAAGGCAGTGCACAAGGTGCTGTGGGCGAGGACACCGCTGTGGACAATCAAACGAAGTATGAATCAGGGTAGGTGATCTTGAACGGTCGACTTAAAAGCTTCTGAATATTTCCAAGTTCACACAAAGCCAATCAAACACCAGCTGACCCTCGGAGCACGGAGTCACAAGCTGCTGGAGAAGCCTTGTCTGGTGTGCAGGAGGGTCAGATGCCGTCTCAACCCGAGAATCAGTTATCAACCAATCCATTGCGAAGTCTCGGGGATGCATTGAGAGAAATTCGGCAGCGGTTTGATGACATCATCACCGGTGAACAGAGAGATGAACCTCGAGAGAATATCGGCGACGTCGATGTGCCATCACAGGTCGAGTATCTCCAACCTGACGACACTGACCATGACATGGAGGCTCTCGGACCCGCTGGGGAGGAACGGGCTGCCAAGCTCAGTGATCTTAAATTCGTTGTTGGAGATGAACCATCTACCGAATATGCCCCGATGGAGATTGACCCGCCTTTTGAGCCGGACATACAAAAGTCTGTTGAAGAAGGCAAGCCTCATGGCGAACCTTTTGGGTCCGAGCGGCAGAAGGATGTCGAAGGCGCGATCCTACAAATTGCACGTCCCATTACGGACGAGCCTGTCCTCTCTCTGGACATGTCTACCCGCCAAGCAAACATCGATACAGGAGATATGGCAGACGAAGGTGCTGAAGCTGAACTTCGCGCTTGGCACACCGCTGGTTTCCCTGATGGCGGCTCAGAGAAAGTCTGGCGCCTCTACGAATCCCTTACCCACGATCTAGCATACGCGCTCTGTGAACAACTGCGTCTCATCCTTGAACCCACGCTTGCAACACGGCTAAAGGGAGATTACCGCACTGGGAAGCGACTAAACATGAAGAAAATCATTTCTTATATTGCCAGCGACTACACCAAGGATAAAATATGGTTGCGTCGCACCAGGCCGAGTCAGCGGGAGTACCAAGTCCTGATCTCTATCGACGATTCACGGTCCATGGCTGAATCTCACTCTGTTCATCTCGCTTACCAAACTCTTGCTCTAGTTTCCAAAGCTCTTAGCCGTCTTGAAGCCGGGAATATCGCTATTGCCAAGTTTGGCGAGACTGTCGACATTCTCCACGGATTCGATGAAGGTCCTTTCACAGACCAGTCCGGGATCAAGGTCATGAGCGCATTTCGCTTCAATCAAAAAGCCACCAATGTCTTATCACTCGTAGAGACCAGTCTCAAAGTCCTTGAGAACGCCAGGGAGAGACGTTCAATGAGCTCTGCGACTGCCGCCGAATTGTGGCAACTCCAATTCATCATCTCTGATGGCATGTGCCAGGATCACGAACGCCTTCGCACCGTCCTTAGGAAGGCACAGGAACAACGGGTAATGGTCGTGTTCTTGGTTATTGACTCCTTGCATAGCATTGTTGATAATGCTCCGGGAAGAAAAGAGACTCAGTCTGGTTCGCATCGGGGTTCAATTTTGACCATGGACAAGGCAGAGTTCAAGAACGTGGATGGTCGAATGGAGTTGCAGCTGAAGAAGTATCTGGACTCTTTTCCATTTGAGTATTATGTGGTTTTGAGGAATGTAGAGGCACTACCGGAGGTCTTGGCGAGTACTTTGAAGCAATTCTTTGAACGTATATCAGAGGAGTAGCTAGAATTAGATACCGAAGTTTGACTGAAGTTATGAAAATATCAAAAGGCATAGATTATCCAAAACGAGGGATAATCCATCCACGGCGAAAAAACCGAGTAACGCGGCGTACGGAACCAACCATACGGAGAACCCATGGATACAGAAAGATCTCGAGAGAAAAGCGAATGTGGTACGGGACAGGAGGCTCACGGTAAACTCCCCGGTATGATTCTAATCAAGGGACTCCCGGCGATCGTGGTAGTCATTTGGCAGAGGTGAAAAGGGTCGGGTACTGCTAATAATAGTACCATACTGGGGTGTCAAGGGAATGACTTGTCCTTCACAGAATTGTAAAGCTTCGTAATCCAGTCAAAAAGTACCGGGACAATACGCATGAACAGACTTGCCTATGATAAAACATGACATATAAGATTTCGAATGAATGAATGAATCGTCGTTTTATTTCGTTCAAGACCTATTTTCACGTGAACATTGTGTGCTAGGTCCTGCAGTACATAATGGGGGTGGTAATTACTCCACAACTAAGTCCCACACCATCTGCCGTTAACGTGCCGTCCCAATTTCTAAACCCAGCTATACTCTACAGGGCTTGATCAGAGTTGATTGGTGTAGGGCTGTAACCCGATTGGCTAGCTCAAAGCCTCCCTCTAGTCAACTCTCACCAAGGGTGGTCACGACTCCACCCTTCCCCACGCCCAGACGATACCTTCGGAAGATCGATCCCGAGATTCGGAACC
>JAGGAV010015785.1:0-21064 GCA_017657295.1 Termitomyces sp. DKA64
AGAGGGGCAGACAGTGTAGGAGGCTGAACAACCTGTAAGGGCAAGGCTCCATGTCTGCGGGACTCCTTCCCTAGAGCAGCAATGCGAGCGTCAAGTGAGAGTCGAGCAGCACAAAGGCAGGCAAGAGCCGGGCGAGAGGCAAGTAAGGCAGCAGAGGGTTGGACGTTGCTAGAGGAGCTTACAGTTGATTCAATGGATAGGCCTGAGAATACTGCTATTGTTTAGCCTGGGGATATGCTATCCACAGGCTGCCTATTTATACTACATTGGTGGCTATACAGTTACTAATGCTCTTTAACTAAGCGGGCCCTGGTATGTAATGGAGTATGACTAACAATAATTGATGCTGAGTAAAGTCCATGCATATGACTCACCAAGGCTGACTACTAGAAGATGGAAGGGGATAGGATGGGTCGAGCGGTTGTTTGGATGTGCTAAGAGTGGGTGCGTCATCGGACTAAGCTCGGAATAGAGTTGGACATGGTCCAGGGGCCGGTCCCCTTACAGCTGTTAACCTCCACCCATGTCACAGGACAGTCTTTCTCTTATGCAGCTAGCACCAGACATACTATGGCATTGTTTGCCACCATAATCCTAACCTTCTGCAGCCAAACCACAATACCTGGTTCAGGTGCTCCAGGGCCCACATCTGGCACTTAAGTGAGGGCAAATAGCCCCTCTACCACAAGTGTAGTACTCATTATTGTACATTTCCAATTCAACATACTCATCTTCCCCAGGCTGAGTTCCATCAGACTCAGCTGCAGGGTCATCACCAACAACCTCAGGCTCTTCATCCTGCTCATCATCAGTGTCACCAAGGTCTGACAGGGCAGCAGTATGTGCTGCCCTCACAAACACCCTGGGAGCTGGTTTAGCTGGCTCCCTGCACTTCTGGGCAAAGTAACCAAGCTTTCTGCACTTGTTACAAGTAGCAGATTGCCCTGCATCTTTGCCTGGCAGACCCAAAGCTATGGCCACCACATTCTTCCCTGTGGTGAGATGCTTCTTTGCTGCCTGCACTGCACCCCCAGGGTAAGCTGGGCCTTTCCCTATCCCACCCTGCAGAAGCATGGGCCTACTATCCACATGTGCATAGATTCACCTCACCAGCCTAACAGGCTGTGACCAGGATGGTAATCCTGCCAGGTCCATCCATCTAGCCAATGCAGTCCCAAGCTTGGGAGACTGCACAGCTGCCAATGACAGAAGACATCCTGGCTGAACTTTCCTGTTGCACTCTAAATAGTGCACCACAGTCTTTATGCTGTTCTCCTTAGCCTCAGAAACAAACTCTTCAATGGTATTTACCCTGGAGTCCACCATTACATATCAACACAACTAGAATATCAGAGGGTATTCCCTCCAAGAACTGCTTGCAAATTATAAACTCATCTGGAAAGATGGCCATGTTCCAAGCATGGTCCAGCAAGGCATCATAGAAGCCTTGCATGCCCTCTTCCACTGCATAGGCCACATTGCAGGCATCCTGCATAGTCAAAAGCTGCATGAAGTGGTTATACAGTCCAAGGATTACATGTCACAGGTATCATTTCAATGCCCCTGCTGCTAGAAAGTCCATCAAAATAAGGACTTTCTCCCATTCACACCCATCCCCACCATACTGCACCACTGCATAGAACACACAGATACTCATCAGGCAGTCTTCAAGTTCACTGAACTTGGCTGATCCCACATATGGGGTGATTTTCTTGGACAAGTCACTCCTCCTTGGCTTTAGTCCATCAGGTATAGCCAGACATATTGATAGCATCTGTTCCATTACTGCCCTCAAACAATCATGCATTGTTTGGCAGTGATACTTGTGAGGTTCCTCCACTCCCAGAGTGGTGAATCACCCCTGATGCTGTGGTGGCATCAAAAACCACTGCAGTTGCCTTTTGGAGAGGACTGTAGTCCTCCTTCATCCATTTCAATGCCCCAGATCCTCTTCTCCATCACCTGGTGGGCCATCATCTGGCCCTGGTGGATCTGGTGCACCCCCTCTTATAGGTGGGGAAGGTCCTAATCCAGGAAAAGGAGGACCCCTTCTAGGTCCTCCACCACCTCCTCCTGGCCCTGCCAGTCCTTGACAAGGCCTCCCAGGCAGTGAATCTGCCTGATCACTTCCTGGTAGATCCCCTTCAGGGCCTCCTCCATGTCCTGTACCATATCCAGACTGACTCAGAGGGTTACTACCTTCTGGTCCAGGCTGTTGTTGGTGCACAGAGAAACTCTCTGCAGCACCTCCAAGGGCACCATCCAGTGAGGAGTGAGATCCTTGCTCCTCAGTCTTTATTGGTTGGTTACAATCATTAGAACAGTACCCTTCTGACCAAGCATCATATGGGATGTTCCCCTGGAACACCACTCCTTGGTCTTCAACTTGGGACTGCCCAAAGTCCTCCATATCCCCATTGCAGAATTGCTGCAATGCAATTCTATCTTCCCATGTCAGTACTCTCTATGTAGATCCAGCAGGTCTACAGCATACTGTGCCACTGTTATTACTGACTCTGCCTCTGTTGAGGCCACTTTGGGTACTCCAATGGTCCCCAACAGGGCCTGCTTCTGCCAGTCCACAGCAGCCTGCCTTGCCATGTACTCACACAGTGACTCACCCAGTTGCTGTGGTGCATGTAATAGAGTCACAACACCTCAATGTGTGGAGACAGTGGGTCTCTGGCATCCCCACCTATGATTGGTGAAAGCATTGCTGAGGATGCCTTGGACCCTCATAATTTCTTTTACTGGAGGTACTCAGTGACTTCCTGTGTGAGAAATAACATGTAGAGGTCTATGAACTTCACTCAGTCAATTGGGATGATTCCATCACCCAACAATCACTGAATAGCTATTTGTTTGACTACTCTCACAGTCAAGCACTTCTGAGTGAAGGCCTTTGTAACCTCCACCTGGTCCTGCCAAAACACTAACACCCTCCTATGGAGGATGTCATTGGGTTGGGCTTCATTGTCCATATCAGAGGTGTCTCTGCTATCCTCAGGAATTGTCCTGATGGTGGCAGATGGTCCCAATGCCCACATAGTTGGCATCAGACCTCCTCACACTCACCCAGTGCTGTGAGCTATGTACAGTCTGTCTCCCACACTTCTCAGCAGGGTGCTCCCCAGCAGTAGGTCAGGCTGACTGCCTGCAACTGTATGGAGGGCACTCACACCCTCCCCTTATATTGCAGTGGGCACATACACAGGGTTATACCCTCTGCCCACTAATAGTGCTGCATTACCCAACTCTACATTTGGGTATGATTGGGAAGAGGGTGCCCTAATGCCCTCACTTGTGATGCCCATCTGACCATCATATGGTGGTTGCACAAGAGTGGTTGCAGGCAGCCCTCCTGGTATCACACTGCTTTCTCTACCCATGCCATTGTCTGACATGGCAAGATCCACTGATATGTATGGAGTACTTGGACCTACACCATTGAGTTCTGCTTTGGACCAAGGTCCAAGCACCTGTTCCTTTGAGGTTACCACAGTACCCATTGAGGCAAGTGAACATTAAAATTTTGACATTCTGATCACAACAAGTGGCAGTGAACTTCTCATGTCAGAAGTTTGGCTTCTACTTCACAAATGAGTAACCACTCATTTGTGTTAAAAAAATATACCATGTCCATTACAGGTTGCACATCTTATAGCTCACACTCCATAACACAAAACTAATAGATAATCTGTCTACAAAGTATGAAGTAAGGTGCTGCCTTACATAAGTATATAATTTATATTTATAGGTAGTATCAGGTGACAGTACCATGAGAACATACTACTATACTAGCTGTTGGTGTATAATGTAAGTGTAATGGGGGGGTCTATTACACTCAGCCAGGTTGTTGATGTGCTCTATCAACATGGACTGCAGGCTATCCCAAAATGTAAGGCACAATCAAAGGCCATTGGAGTATGCTGCCTGCTTGACCAATGCCCAGAAGGAATCAATGTACTCACCCAATGTCTGTCTTCCCTATTCATACTGCTCCCTGTTGCACAGCACTAAAGTGACAGATTTGGCCAAATCTATCAGGAAGAACTCCACTCAGAAGTCCTTCTGAAGGTGGCCCAGTCCACAAAGCTCCCAACACCTCTGGGGCATTGAAATATCCATAGTGCGCATAGGTGGAGGCCCATCCAGTCTTCATGTATGACAGTACCCAGGCTATCTTCAACACATCAGAATCAAAGGCATTCCTGCTGAGGTGAATGTAGGTGAGGCAGGACTAGAGGAAGTGCTCTCTGCCAGAGCAGTCACCATTGTATGCATCTGGGAGCACAGGACATGGAATCCACATCCAGAGGTTTACTGGAGCTACTGGGGGGTTGGGGGTGGTTCTGCCATTGGGGGTGGTGCAGTGGTAGGGGGTAGGCACTCTAACAGTGCCTGAAGGGATTGGGAAATAAGGTCAGTGGTTTGGTGGAGGGTGGAGAGTTTAGTCATATGGTGAGTGAGTGAAGATTGAGTCATTTGCACCTGGTTCTCTAGGTGTAGCAAGCAAGTCCAGGCCTCATCCTGAGGGGCCAGAGCCTCTGGGGGGCTGTCTGGATTGGCAAGCTGAGACATAGAGTTGTGTGTGTGTTTAAGCCTGGTGGGGAAGCAACAAATAGGGGCTCAGAGACTCCTTGCAGACTATAAGGGGCTTCCAGACCAGAGTTAGAGACTGGTTCTGCTGTAAGGGCAACCTCTGAGAGCAGCAGCTAAATCATGCAGCTAGCAGAGAGGAATCCAAAGTATATTAGAAAGGGTAATCAATGATACAATAGTAACTAATCACCTAGCAAAGGGGAATCTGAAGAGAACAAGTCTAAGGATCCCTGCTGCTTGGTGTGGTGCATCAGTGGGTAGCAGAGGTGTGAGAATAACTGTACAGATGACCAGAGCTGACCCTAACCCTTGGGAGATGCTCAAAGAGGAAATATGGAAAGTTCCAGAGGTTTTCCAAGAAGGAGAATGACCTCTAGAGATCTCCAGGGATCTGGGGGGAGCCCCAGGAGGTGTGGGGAAAACCTCAGGGAAGGAGGTTGGGTTGAGGAGGGTCATTATAGATCAGAATAGGAAGTCTGGACACAGAAGTCCCCTGACAGCCCACCACCCATGGGTGGGCCCATGTTGCTCAGGGGTGGTCCTGGGGCCCAACATGGTGGGGCAGGTTCTCTGGAGATCAGAAGGCCATGGTTGCTATTGGTGTCAAGGCATTGGCTCAGCATAGGGATTGGGAATATAGGAGATCAGGGCAGTCCAGGTAGAAAAGTGGTTCTTGGAGCTCTGGGGCCTAGAGGCTGCCAGAGGGGGGCTGAGGCATTGGTGCATAGGGGTGGGGTGTATCCCTGGGAGGGGCAGATATTGACATGAGGAGGCCAATCCCTGGGGAGCTTTGGGGCTCCTTCTCAAGGGGCAGGTTCTCTGCCAGGATTCTCAGGCTTGTTGATGTAGGAAAGGGTGTGGGTGGAAGTGAGGTTGTTGTTGGTAGGAAGAAACAGGGGGAGAGGGGTCCTGTGAGGTGCAGCTTGGGCTTGGTGGGCTGGTCCCAGGTGCAGAAGGTCCTGGGGATGGAGTAGGCCTGAGGACATGCCATGAGATCAATGGTGTGGGCAGTGGGCTAGTCAAAAGGTCCTCCATGAGGTTGAGGACCTTCAGGATGTTGGAGGCCATGTTCAGCTCTTCCTGTTGGTGAGGGATGGGGGCCAGGGCCTCAAGGCATGTACCAGAGGGCTCTTCTTGCTGTACATGGAAGAAGCAGGTGTAGTCTAGCAGGTTCTCAAAATGGTGGAGGTTCAGACTGGTGTGGATTTTGTCAATTAGGGCATGGAGTTCATCCTGGAGGCTGGCATCAATTCCAAGGGTACTCCTGACATTCTTGGGGAGGGTGCCCTGCTGATAGTGCTTGTAGAAGTCCAGAAGGTGGTCTTCCCATGTCCTGGTAATATTGGGGTGTCCCAGGCTGATGATGAGGGCTCATGTGTGTTTGGTGAACTTGGCTGGGAAAAGATGGAGGGAGCAGAGAACCTCATTATGCTGTTGGAAGTAGGCTTTGACCTGTTGCTGCCTAGGAGAAGGTGGGGTTTGGAGTTGAGGGTCAACAGAGGGTCAAAGCCATGGGGAGAAATAGCCATCAAGTTGTTCTGGGGGGACTGTGGCCACAGCAGGGACTGGGTAGGTTTAATAGGGTCTTAGAGGGGGGAAAGCCAAGTGGGCCAGGGTGGTGGGTGCCCAAGGAGCCAGAGGGGTGGCAAGCTGCATGCAGGAGTAAGTCCCTTTGATGGGGTACAACAAGGGGTGATGCCAGTCTGAGGGAGGTCCTTGACTGATGGACAGGCTGTAGGGGACCTGGTTCCAATCTGGAACTCAGTATTACAGAGCAGGTGCAACATAGCAATCAGGCATTGGCAGATAAAACTGGGGGTAATATGGGTCAGATACCAGCCTACCATAGTAATTGGTTAGATAGCCAGCAGGCAGGTATGCAGGATTGTATGAAGACATTGTGAACAGGGTAAGGAAGAATCTTGATATTATGTCAGGTTCCACTGACCATAGGGGCTTGGCTTATGTCTACACATACAATCCCATCCTCTGGTGAGCTTCAGATGAGAGAAACTGAGAGTATGGGGTGAGGAGAAGTGGTCTGGGCAAGTCTGGGGTACTCCAGCAAAATACACAGAGAGGTGCAAGTAATAGACAAGTACAAGTGCATACAGAACAGAGCTCTGGAGATGGCTATCAAGGAACAGGGGTTAACTTGGGGCTAGATTCAAGTTAAGGATGCAGGGATGGTTTGGAACATGGAGTTGGATACAGAAGTCAGAAGTAATAGAAATAGAGTCAAATGTAGCTGAAAGAGTTGAGACAAGAGAAGGGACTTAGAAGGGAACAAGACAAGACAAGACAAGACTTAGAAAAAAAGACAAGGATGAAGACAAGACAGAAAAGGGAATAGATAAGATTGAAACTGATAAGATGGAAATAGATAAGATTGAAAGAGACAAGACAGAATGATGAGACTAAGACAGAAATTGGGAAATGAAATGGACAGGACAGAAAATGTAGGCAATATCAAGACTATCATAACTAATGCTACTCTAGGGCTTAAGTACTAGTGGGAGGGCATCTCTGGGACTGTGGGTCTAAGGCTGGGCTGCATGGGTTCAGTGGGTCTTGGTATGGTTGTTTGGGGCATCCCAAGACTAGTCAGTTGGGTGTTGGTAGCATCTGATGCACATTTGCAATGCATGCTAGGGAGGACAGAGGAAGTGTTGGAGTTATCCAAACACTTGGAGCAGGTTGAAGAGGTTACAGAGCCTACTCAGGGAAGCATTGGATATCTCTGGAGAAGCATTGATGTTTTTCAGAGCAGGTGCTGAGGGTCTAGGAGGGTTGTGGAGGTCTCTAGAGATAGGGAGTGTGTTCCAGAGTTTGCTGGACTTGGTGGGGCAAAGTCTGGGGGTGAGGTGAGGCTCTGAAATTGGGTCATGACAAAGAGAACAACTTGGACTCACTATTAAAAGCACTGCTGACATGTTGGAAGTATGTGAAAGTGGAGGTGGCTTCAGGGAGAGGCATGTGGAAGTTGAGGGTATTCAAGACCAAGATTCATATTGGATTACCTGTATCTCTCATCCTAGGATCCCCTTTCTTAAATGCAGAAAAATAGTCATTGACATGGACTCATGTACCACAATTGATAAAAGCATGGGATATGACCTCTGTCACCCACCCACACTGCCACCACAGAAGAAACCTGAGGTGCCACAGATGCCACCACCACCAACACCCAAGAAACCCAAAAAGCCTAGACCAGTGAGCTTTGAAGACAAACTGCCCCCAGCACTTGAGGGAAGAGCCCTACCAAAAGCAATCATGGCCATGGTCTGAGAGCATATCAAGAAAATTGCCTTCCAGGAGAGACTCAGAGAGAAGGACACAGAGTTCAAGGAACAGTTTGCAGACCAATTCCTACTGAGACTGCCAGACATACAGTCTCTCCCCAATAATATCTACCATTGCATTTGCCTCAAAGATCCCCACAAGGTCATGAATGCCTGGGGATACACAGCACCCAAGAAGTACCACAACACATGGGAGAAGCTACTTGATGAGCATATAGCAGCAAGTAGATTGTGCCCATCCTCATCAGAGTTTTTGTCACCCACCTTCTGTATCCTCAAGTACAAGAATGGAGTTCCAGACCCAACAGTGCCACCATGATGGGTGAATGACCACCCAAGATAACTACCCCTACCATGAGTCAATGACATATTATCAGCCTGTGGGAGAGGAAAAATTTTTGGTAAACTTATTATGACCAACTCATTTCTCTGGATGAGGGTCCACCCAGACAACATATATTTGATGGCAGTAAGGACAGTGTGGGGCCTGTACAAATGGACAGTGATGCCCATGGATGGGTGCAATGCTCCATTGATGCACCAACAGAGAGCCACAGGTATGCTTTGAGATCTCATAGGGAAGATCTGTTATGTCTACATGGATGACATCATGATTTGGTCAGAGTCAGTGGAGAAGCACAAGAAAAATATGGTACTGGTCATGAAGGCCTTGAGAAAGGCAAGGCTTTACTGTAACATAGGAAAGTCAACACTCTTTGCCATGGAGATAACCTTTCTGGGACATATCATTTCAGCAACAGGCATCAGCACCAATCCTTACAAAGTTGACTAAGTAGTCCATTGGCCACAACCAACAACAGCCACAAATGTTCAAGAGTTCTTGGGCCTCACTCACTATCTTTCATGGCTCCTTCCCAACTTAGCAGAACACATGAGTGTCCTGACACCCCTGACATCCAAGGAATACAATAAACACTTCCTACCATGGACCAACAAGCACCAACAGGCCTTTGATGCAATCAAGAGAATATGCCCTGTGCCTTTGGCACAGGTCTACTATGTTGGAGGCTTTGCCCCCAAATTCTTGACTGAGACTCAGCTCCAACTTTGCTGTGTTCAGTTAGAGCTTCAACATCCAACTCAATGCTTAGTCCCAGCCCCAACTTTGCTGTGCTCAGTTAGGGCTTTGTGTTTAAAACTGAATGCTTAATCCCAGCCCCAATTTTGCTCCACTCAGTTAGGGCTTCATATTCAAAACTCAATGCTTAATCCCAGCCCCAACTTTGCTCCACTCAGTTAGGGCTTTGTGTTCAAAACTCAATGCTTCATCCCAGCCCCAACTTTGCTATGCTCAGTTAGAGCTTTGACATCTAACTCAATGCTTAATTCCAGCTCTAACTTTGCTGTGCTCAGTTTTTAGGACCTTGGCCTTTCACACATAATCACAAAGATTCTATATATCTATTTAAATTGACTATAAAAATCACCCTCCAGATAATTTGCAAGTAATCAATTATTTGATCTTATCAATGATTTTTTTTTCAATCAGTTATGCTCATACTCTAGCACTTGAAAATTCTCTTTCTTCTACACATGTAGACTCTCTAACATCTTATACAGATGATCCAAGACATAGGATATACTTTGAAGTGTGAAAAATTGCTTTTAAATAAATATAACCAATTATTTTGTCTTATATTTTCTTAAATTAGTCTTTTATACACTGAAAGACTCTCTTGCATCTTGCATACATGTTCAAAAGGATGGGGTATACCTATTACATACTGTAAAAAGAGCCTCCAGATAAAGATATCTGCAAATAATCAATTATATTATCTTATCTTATCAATAAGTTCCTTAAATTAGACTTTTCCATACTCTACCACTTTAGAAATAACATCAAAAGATGTGTAAATTGAGAGAAGAGCCTCTGGTCTTCAATATTTCTATCTTATTTCCTTATTTGTAGATAATCTTCTTATCTTCTGTAGATAACATTTCTTATCTTATTAGGTCAGCATTAGTAAGCAAGCAAAGTTGTAGCATTATAATCCAAATCCATCAGCTAAGAGGCTCTCCCACAGGTCATTGCATTCTATATAGATCAGCTAAGAGGCCCTTCCCATGCATTGTTGCATTATATAGAGATATCAATTACATAAGCATTTGAATATATGAATAATTGGAATGATTGCTTATGACTGCTTTGATCTCAGACATGCTGTGCTTGCAACAGCCCATACAAGCAGGTATGCACTTGTAGTATCTTGTCAATTTTTTACATAATGCTGACCAATTTTACATAATGGCTGACCAATCTTATGTCAGCATCCAACAGTTCCCACTCATTGTCCCATTATTGATGCAATCAAAAGAATTGTCATGGATGTTGAATGTCTGACCATGATTGACTGCAATAACCCCACAAAGAAAACATACATCACCACTGAATCAAGTGACAGACACACAGGTGTGATCTTGAGCTTTGAAGAGAGTTGAGCGACTGCCAGACCAGTAGCATATGACTCATACCAGCTCAACCCCACAGAGCAGAAATACCCTGTGCACAAACATGAGCTACTTGCAATAGTCAAGGTGCTCAAGAAGTGGAAGTCCAGCCTCCTAGGGGTCCCTTACACTAGAATACTTCCAATTGCAGAGGGACATGTCACATTGACAGGCCCACTGGTCCATGTTCTTGGCATATTTTGACTACGAGATCATGTATATCTGCGGCGAGGACAACACGGCCGCAAATGCCCTTTCATGCATGCCAGACAAGACACCGACCCCGATCCTTCAAACGCAATACAGGGCTTTGATTTGGTCATGGGATCGCCATAATGAGCGACAGGACGGGCTTTTGCAGTGATTACAGCTGCGGTGAAGAATGTCAAGCGACAGAAAGATAAGAGTGACAAGTGAACATACTGTAACAAAGTAAATCGTCGCTTCGTGCTTCGGCGCAGCCGCGGCTGCTTCGAGCAAAAATCGCAATGATGACAAAGTAAGCGGTGGTAGCGGAGCGGTTCTGACGTGTTAGAGATGAAGGGATTATCGATATCAATTGTTCTTCGACAAAGCATCGCTCAGAACGCAAAGAAGGAGTTTGCGCCCCTAGTAAGGCGAGAATACACAACGGGACATTGAGAATAAGCATTCGCTCCTGGGAGATACTAAACACTATCATGTTCATGGCTGCCTGGCATCAGTAAGGATAGGGTATAGCAGGCAAAAATGATGGACGGCTCATGTATTCAGTAGGATTGGAGGTCTGGCCATTACCAACAGACATAGATCTCAGTCGTTCTTCGCCGGAACAAGGTGCGATTGATGGGAGTGAAACGTAGGATAGAGACCAATGTGGATTGTGCCAGGCGAGCACCATGAGATGTATGATGATGAGGCATTATGGCCTGAGGTCCAAGAGATGAGCGACGTCGTTGTGGAGGGGAAAGACTCCAGGAATTTACCATTCCACACGAGATCGGCATTCTATCCTCGGATCGAACAGAGATCATCAACAGGCGTGTGGATGTTGTTGGATCCATGATCTCTTGAACGGAGAACACAAAATGCTCCCTGTAAACATCGATGGATCGAGGGACGTGGACAGCAGCGTCCCCACGGGGCTGATGGACCCAGGGAGGAAGCTGGCGCGAGATGAGCTCGAAAATATGAATTCAAGTGTCCACGCAGCGGCTAATATGCGCTCGACTGACTGTTTGACGCTCGCATATATAAGTTTGTCGGGTCGACGATGACAGGATTGTGTTAGCGTTCCTCTGTCACTTTGACAGGACAAGTTAGCATGTCATATTCCCGTGCGAGATGATAACTGATCGGCATACGTGATACTATTGAAGTGGAAAGTGTAGTGTGAATAGCTACGAAATTTAATGGTGAACAGGCCAAATCACTGACATGGCAGAACAATTTATTCTTCTCCCCAGGCAGGAGCTAGTGCCACCGCCACTGCATTGATTATCGCTTGCGAATGGGATGAAATCACGGCTGAGATCTCTCCTCACTCGCACTTCTTCGCCTCCACCAAGTTGAGCAAATCAAACGATTGTACGCGCACCAGCAGCCATTTCAAATCACGCCCATGAGTCTCCCGCTCACGCCTTCAATGCCGCCATTCAACTTTGTCCCGAACGTCTCCCCTTTCCCCTTCACCTTCACCACCCCCATCTCCATCCCTGTCTTTCAAAATCTCATCTCTCCCTCTCCGCCCCACTAGCCGCTCCCACCTCGTCTCCTCCCACGTCGGCTCCACTATGCCTGCACCCATGCCAGAACCGTACCCAAGCCGGATCGATCAGCGAATCCGCAGGCGGCGGTCCGTGCCCCGGTGTGCCAGGCGACATTGTCACGCCCGGTAGGAAGTTCGTAAAGGCGGAGTGGGTGGATGAAGCGGTGGATGAGGAGGCGAAGGTGGGCGCAGTGATGGACGTAGGCGGAGAGAAGGGTATCATGGCAACGGGAGCGCGCGAGTGTGAGGCCAGAGGGCACGGGTGAGTGCAGAACGTGCAACGGCGACATGTGTATCAAGCTCCTATGTTAAGTACGAGTTCGTCATTACTGAAACACGACACGCGCTGTGGAGATTGAGAGAAAAGTCGATGGGAGGATCATGGATCCTGCATGTGTGGAACCTGGGCAACTGGAAAGGGCGCACACGAACATGGAGGAAATGCAAAAACAGTTCTGCTGTGCTTGGTTAAGCATCCCAGGCTTGGCAACTATATGACTACTTACCTGGCTCAAAAACAGCGTTGTCGTTGTCTCCTGTCACGGACGAAATCGACGATCGACGGTAAATCGGAGTCTGATATTTCGTTGCCGCGTCTTGATTAGTGACTGACCCTGATTTGTCCCCCGGGCGCCGCCCCATCCAGTGCTCCAACAACAAGAAGAGCATCTCCATGGGATACAAGGCCCATGAGGGTAGGACCTGCAATGGTGCCAGAGGTGGCCCCACCAAGTTACACTGTGGCAATGCAACAGTCACCAATGCAAGGACACAGTGTGCCTCCACAATGAGGTGGAGTGGAAAGAGGACATGGGGGACCTAGGGCACCCCCAGCAAACTTCAGACACTCTGGGACTGCACAAGCTGTGTGATTGCATGAGTTCTAGCAGTATGTGGTGCCACAGGTATTCTGTGGCCCCACTGCCAGTGGCTGGACCCAGCCAAGCAATGGACATGGCAGGTCAACAACAACCTGCCACTATGTCATCACAGGTAGGGATCTCAGTCCCTGCTTATAACCACCCTGATGCAATGGAGGTGGTGGATGAGGAGGGGCCTGAATCCATCACAGCAATGATGGAGATGCTGTCCCCTCTGCAGCAGGCATACCCACCACTGCCCACCATGGTGCATCTTCCAGATGCACCCTCATTATCATTGGGTATGTCAGGGTGACTGAAGGTTGCCCCTGGGAGCAAAGGGAAGCAGAGGGCAATGACTGAGGCATTGTCAACCACACCAGCAATGGAGAGTGAATCCTCCTCATTGACCACCTGGAAGATGGTCAAGCAATGCTTTACTGCCAAGGAGAAGGGCAAGGGAAAGGCAAAAGAGCCTGAGTCTTCCAGGTGGTCAAGCAATGCTTTACTGCCAAGGAGAAGGGCAAGGGAAAGGCAAAAGAGCCTGAGCCCTTGACCATGGCAGATGAGCAAATTGCTCACCTTCTCCAGCAGTTACACAATGCTGGAGTGCCAGAGAACATTGGTGCTGACATCCTCAATAACCCAGTAGTGCAACTTGCACTGTCTCAAGTTCTTAATGAACTTGATTTAGTTTGCAATCGAAGAGATGAGGCCCATTCCTTCTAGGCCTTTTGAGGATGGTGTTGCACAGAGGGCACCAAGGGTGCCCTATGATGATATTGTGCCTGCTGACAAGGACCAGCTGATGGATGTGTGCCTGGACCTTGGGGTGCCCCAGGCTACAGCTGGACTATTGAGGCAAACAACAGTCAAGGCTAGCTCAGTGAAGCCAACTGTGGCAGTTCTTCAGGACAACAACCTGACAGCTGTTGCCACCCAGGTTGCCCATCCCATGAATGTGCCACAGGGATCAGAGGCAGGAGTAATCAAGGTCCTTGAACCAAGGACCTACACAACACCAAAGTCTCTGTCCTGCAAGCACATTCTGCTGGTGTAGCAGGACCCACATGACAAAGAATTCTTTGTTGCCCAACAAGGGCAAGCCTTGGAATTAGAAAGTGATTATGAGGGTGATGCTGTGCTGTCCAAGCAGCATATCTTAAATAGTGATTTGGACAATAACAATGCTGTACATTGTTGCAAGAGCAAGCATAATGCTAATGCAAAGCAGCTGTTAGCTCTAGACACTGAGAAGGCCAAAAAGAACCCTCAGCATCTAAACAACACAGTGCCTGGTCATCTTCCAGACAGCTGGGAAATTGTAAAGGTCCAAGGGCACTATAAGCACTGAAATGACTTCCAGGGTATGCTGCACCCCAACTACTAGTGGTCCCCAATGGCCAATGCTGTTTTTATTGGTGACAAGTGCCTTGTCACCTGGTCTTCTGAAATGGTGGAGATTTCACATTTATCCCCACAATATGAACAACTATATTGATGAGCTCCCCAAGGGATGCCCATAAACCCAGAGCAGTTGCAACTGCTGCTCCAGATTGTCTGCAAGCACAATGCTCATATCACCATGAGGGAGAGAATACATGCTGCTCTCCTTGTTCAGAAGTTCCACTGGATCTCCTACTATACTGTACCAGACTGGCAGGACCACACCATGTGGTGAGTCCTGGAGTTGACTCCAGAGGAGCTAGCCACTTCCCTGCTGAAGGGAGACTATCACTGGCAACTGGTCCCCTTGCCTTTGCTGTTGATGGCCATACATGGCTGTACTGACAATAACACCCAGGGAGTGGGACTTAATCAAATCCCAATCAAACAACATTTTGACATCAATGCATGGGCACAGTACATTATGCATTATGGCCACCCAGTTTCTCAGAACCTGTACTCAGGTGTGGCTATTGATGCCTCATTATGCATGGACCAATAATTGGTCTTCAGCTATATATTGGGTTGGGCATTGGCCCTGACCTTGCATCATGCATAAACAGCCTACATGCAGCTGTTTGCAATGGTGGTAGCCCAGCCCCATCTCTATTAAGATGCAGTTGATAGCTACCACACTCACATAGGGGGGTTTGATGTGTTCCACCCCTACATGTTCACTTTGCATAGGCTACAGGTGTTACCTGCACAGATACCCAACCTCAGCAAAACAGAGGTCATATGTCACCTCCTCACAAACTGTGTGCCACCTGCCTGGGTGAATCATGCATATACCTATGGTATACACTATTTGGATCACCACTGGTCAGGCAGTGTAATGCACATGGACCTGTTCTCATGGGTTGACAATGAATGACATCATCAACTCCAGTCTATAGGTGTACCCCCCCATTTAGTGAGGTATGACAGGTGGTATGCCCCCCCCAATGATGACAGGGAGCACTTTAGAGTGCTCCTTCAACTTCACAAGAGCTGTGGAAACTTCCCACTGCATGCAGCCAAGTGGCTGTGCTATGGAAAGTCTCCCATTTTTACCCATCTGCTGCACTATCCAGCAGCAGTGGTGGATGCTGCCTTGGCTGAGGCAGAGGAAACCCTATCTGTGGCTCCTCCACTGAGTGCCCCATCAATCAAGGTAGGGCCCTTGTTGTCAATGGTAGAAGCAACCCCCACTTCATCTGCAAGCTCTGGTGCACTCTCTCAGGTTGCACCACCATATTATTGGACCACACTAGAGAATGTTCAGCTCTTGCTGAGACCAGCCCAGAGATGACTCCAACCATCATCCCTGGCCCTTCTGAGGGCAGCTGTAGTGATTAGTGTTGCTACCCCAGCTGTCCCCAAAGCTGGAACTAGCAGCTCCATTGATACAGCTAAAGCTGTATTGGAGTGCTGGGCTGACATAGTGAGCAGTGAAGAAGCTGTGTCTTTGCAAATGGATGAATGAGCAGGGTGAACTGCTAATAGCAGTTCATAGTGATTATTACCAATGGGCTTGCTGAGTGCCCTGAGTTTCTCTCCAATCCATGTGTGGGCAATGCATCAGGTGATGCTACTACCCATAATACACCATATAGGCCTTTGAAGGCCTACACTCTTATCAATGTAGGAGCCCAAACATAGGGCCCCAGTGCCAATTCATGGGTGGGATGCCATATCCCACCCCCTTTTCTTGTCTTGCCACACTACTAACTTCATTTGCGAGGCTGTTGACAGACTCATAATGGGGGTATGCAATAGAGTGCCCATTACACTCTTATGCAATGCTGTATTAATCATTATCTTATTATTATTATTGTCTCACAGTAGCATCACATGATGCTACCTATAACATACTATTTATGTACTTATGTAAGGCAGTGCCTTACTTCATACTTTGTAGACAGACTAATTACTTTGCTATGGAGTGTGAACTGTAAGCTACATGCCCTGTAACAGAAACATTACAACTTTTCTGGCAGCATGAGTATTCTATTACACATGCCATAAGTACTTCATTTTATCTTAGAAATTAATTCACCTTACCAGATATGGCTCCCTTGATTGTCTGACTGGAAGAAGAGTTTTGTCAATCCAGTCAAACTCTTGCTTTGCCTCCAGAATATGGTAATGTTTTGGCTTTCAACAAAGAACAAGCCAAGTCTTTATGGCATGTAAACAGTGCCAAAAGCAGAACTGATGCTTCACATCAGAAAAGATAGTTTGGATAGCATTAGTTTTTGAAAAATTCTCATCTGTCAGTGTTATAATGGGCTTCAAGTTTCATTTTTGCCTGAAGTGTTTCAAAAAGTCTGTAATGAATCTTTCCTTGGCTCCTGAAAACCCATTGAAGTGTAAGATTGGATATCCAGACCAACTAAGACAAATACTTCAGAGTTGGAGGCATTGGTGCTGACTAAACATAATTTCACTAAACCTAATCAGAATGGGAAAGAACAAACACTTACAGGTGGAATCAAGTGAAATTTTCATAGATCTGATCTTGCTAATGCAATCCCAATATGGTGTGTAAATATGAGCTCAAGACTATGGGCTGACTCATGCCCCTGGAGTTGCCAAGGTCTCTGGAATACCTTACTGATGTCACACCCTCAGGAGCATTGGAATTTGGACTTGATATCTGATGAAGGGGCAATCAAATTGTGGCTACAAATAGAACAAGTTAAAAATGTGATTTTTGCTGAAGTTATGTCTAAATGCAACTTAACTACTCTCATCTGATAAGATTTCTGATGAATAGCTGCCAAACCTGCCTAACAGCCATCTGTGATGCATATAAGGCACCTTCACAATGCTGCACAACTTCATCTTTTCTGCCATGCACCATAATCTACCTCTACCCCATTTCAGATTTGATATTGTCCATATACACCAGATGTTCATTTGATGGTCTTACCAATATCAAGAGACTTTCAACAGTGCCTTCCATGACATTGAGTTCAGTCTCTAGATCTTCTATCCAAACTCCTTCAGCAAGCCTCATCAATCAAGCCATTCTTTGTGTTCCAATAGGCCCATTGTCCAAATGTATGACTGAGAGTGTCAAAAGCTCAGTGCTTCATCTGGAAGTTCTCTAGGATGGCCCAGAGCTGGCAATGGAGTAACAAGCTTTGAAGCACATTCATATAAGTCAATGCTGTGCTTCAAGTTCCAGACTGGAAGTGGTAGGTGTAATACTTTCTACAGCAGGGAAAGTACTAGGAGGCCTTTGTTGGCATGGATAGGGGTTGAGTGCAGCAGACAGTGGTAAGATTGATGGAAGGGCATGGACAATGCACATAAAAGGATCACATAAACAAAAGCAGACAGAGGCCTATCAGGGTATCTGAATGGGATTAGTCTATCTAGACTGGTCCATCAACAGCCATCAAAATATCAAACCTTCTCATGTTTAACCGAAGGAGCAAAAGATTCGGTTCGCTGTGACATGCCCTCTGCCAAGATCTTGCCTTACTTAACTCCACAGCCATGACCAGAAGTGGTAGTTTGGATCATCAAAAAACTTCAGTTAGGTTTGGCTAGTTGAGGCAGGTCATCTAGCCGAAGGTCTGTTTGGGAGGCGGTTTGATGTAGTGATTCAGCATACCATCTGGCAGTCATCAGTTCCTTGCTGTTTATTGTTTGAAACCTCATTTGATTAGTTCAACAAATGTATCATTAACACTTATCGATCATATCACTAATTTGACAATGTTACAAGATGTCTTCTGATTCCAACTATTCTCCATTGCTCAATGCTACACCACAAGACCTGCAATGGCACATTGAATTCAGGATTCATAGTCAGCATCATTGCGTTACGGGTCTCATTTGTTAAGGCTTTTTATTTTCTCCCAGTGTCTTGGCGCGTCGCGTTTGTTGATCAACAAAAGTTTATAGTCCGCTACGACATCGTAACGGCAGACCATGACGACAAAGTGGACAATCGCACAAATCATCGTCAAGAAGGGATTCGACGATTTCCAGGTATTTTGTCTCCACTTAACTTTGATTATCTTTGAATATACAAATTCAACAGAGTTGCGAAAGAATTACAGGAAGAGTCTGCCGACTAGAGGGGCCTAACGACTGCACGGTAGGGCATAGGACTGGAAGTATGGGGCCGTTGCAAGCGACAGAAGAACTATTTTTGCATTTCCCCCGTGACCCGTGTGAGCCCCTCTGCCTAGCTTTCCTCTCAATCTCCTAAGTACGCGTCGTCTTCCATCGAAACGCCTGCGGTGACCACATACTCACAGATTTCTCCCGATCCCAATACACGTGTCGTCGTTGCTCGTTCTGCACCCTCACTCGTGCCCTCTGGCCTCACACACACCCACACGCCCCCGTTGCCATAACACCCCTCTCCCCGCCGCTTCATCCACCTCCCCCGCCTTTGCGAGCTTCTTACCGGTACGATGATGTCACCCAGCACGTTCTGGGACGACCAGAGCACAGACCGTCCCTGCGGTTGAAGTCGAAGGACATTCGATATCGATATCCCTTCATCTCTACCACGTCACAATAGCTTTGTCAACACTGCAACTTTTCCCCGAGGCAGCCATGGCTGTGCCGAAGCACGAAGCGACAATTAACTTTGTTACAGTATGTTCACTTGTCACTCTCTTTTGTCTCTTATTATTCTTCACCTGAGCCGCTAACCACTGCAAAAGGATGTCCTATCATTGCAGCATAATGATCTGATGAGCAGATCAAAGCCCTTTATCGCGTTCAGAGGATGGGTATGGAGTCGGATGGACAAGCGGACCGCCATTTCTCTTTTGCTGTGTGGTCCACTTTTCATTCCCTCGCTTAGCCGACTCATCCGTCCTGCATTTGATAGCGAACAACAACCGTAGCTTCCTCGGCCTCTCTTCATGCACTTTGATCCATACTTCCATGTGCTCGCGCATGCATGAGTGATGAACTCTGCGGAGATTTCGAGGCAAGAGACGTGCTTCTAGAAGATTGGGTCTTCCTTGGCCGGCGGTAGCGCGAGATGGTTTATTCCTATATTTCACACTACCAGATTTTATTGCGGACTGAAACGCCGTATCAGATTTCCATGCTCATATGTGTCAACGATCACCGAAGAGTATTACTCGAAGGGGAGATTAGTGGGAAGATGTGAGGGAATTACGAGAGATGCATGATGATTTTAGTTGCGCCTTTGAACTTATTCCAACTCCCTAAATCTCGGTCCTGGCAAATGTACCATTTTGATGGAGGCGGTACCATGTTCTTCTGGAGCCGGGTCCAGCTACTAGAGCATGTCATATACTTTTCGGCAGATCGGGCGAGCCTCTCAATGATTTGTATCTCTCACTGCAATTTTCATAGCCTTCCTCGAGCCATGGCCTCTTTCGTCAAGCTATTAGCGGTGCTATTTGAAATGTCTGAACTTTTGCTGGATCCATTAAGGCCGCGAGCGTTCTGACTCATTTCAGAAAGAAAGGCTATTTTGATGTGCCCTCATGTTGAGGGAGAATATGGACATCTAGATTTCTCAAGAGAGATTTTTCGACGTAAGTGTGAAAGTCGGTCATCAGAAGCCCATAAAGCCCCTAACGGTTTCCTGAAAGGTCCCCCCTTACTGAACCCACAATGCAGACCAATACTAACCAGAATGAACGGGGATTCAGACCTGCAGCCTTCGGTCGCAAACTTGCCTATGATTGTGTCGAAACGAACGTATCAGTAGTGCCACAACCCCTCTTCGCGACTCTAGACGATGACACCATCCTGTCTCACGTGATAGACCAGACTATTTTCACTCCCTGGACGTCTCGTATCTTATCTACTGAATACGAGACTCCAGGTATGTATAGACAGACACTCACTATAATTCTTATCCACTGAATAAGAGACTCCAGTGTGACGAACCCTAAGCATAGTTCTCATCTCGGATAAGTCTGTCCTTCCTCTGTTCACAGTCTGCTGCAACAGGTTATGGGCCCCGGCTCACAGACTTATACATTGAAGATCCATTTGCTAAAACCTTGCTCCGTTCTCAGACGTCGCAGCAAAACAACCCAAATAAAGTTTACCCCCCATCACTCCATTCATCCTTCTCTCGCGCCTGTTGATCTCGGATCCTACAAGTACAATGGATGATGCCACGCAAACTGCTCAATCACCGATGTCAAAACTCGGCACGATTAAGTACACAGAATGGGAGAAGTCCATGTTCGGATGCCTGATGTCAGTCGGGGGAGCACGGATAGTTACTGGGGAGGAAACCCCTCCTGCCCTTGAGCCTAGCAATCCCACATCCTTTACAATATGGAGCTCTTATCAACTTCGAAGTGATCGAGTGGCCGGTGAGATCTATCAATGGCTCGACGAAGGAAATAAAATCCATGTGGACTACATCCGCAATAAACCAGCACTGATGTGGGCGAAGCTTCGGGAAATACATTCAAAATCCATGCCAAATGCCCGCCTCAATTCATTGAGTGATCCTTTCACAGTCAGACTATGCGAGGAAGAAACGTTGATGCAATTATGCACACGTGTCGAGGGCTGCATGCAATGCATTCAATCTCTGCACCCGCCTCCCCCCCCCCCCCCCCCCCCCCCCCCCCCCCCACAACGCTGCACCAACCCAGTAACAACGAGGAGACACACACAACAGGCCAAGA